>VWYH01006688.1:69625-107568 GCA_013399365.1 Pampusana beccarii | reverse complement strand
AAAAAAAAAAACCAAAACTGAAAGAAAACACCAAAAAACCACACATAGCTTGCATTTCCCAGGTTGAAATAATATAATGCGTTTGCTCTTTCACACTGGGGATTTCCAGGCTCTTCCTTCCTTGGCGAGGACTGGTCCCTGGACGCTGCTGTTCTCCCCAGCACAGCTGGAGCCAGCAGCACAGCCTGGGCAAAGGGCAGGGCACGAACGGGCAGTCCCCAAAATAGACTCAGCCGCAGTCACATTTCCTCCTCACCACCCTTCGTGAGACGAGTCGGGAGCCTTGACCAATCCTGTGCTGCAGTTTGTCCGAAAGGGGTAAAGGTGGTGGGGAGGAGTGCAACAGAGCCCAAAAAACCTAGGAGCAGGATTAAACAGCAACAATCATTCTTAGAATAAAAATGGTAACACCCAGGAAATGGTGGCTTGGAGAGAATCCAGGCAGATGCAGACTCTCAAAACTTGATATATACAAAAAAATTAAAAAAAAATAAAAGGAACGGAGAAACACTGCTTAGCCATTTCCATTTTAAGGACCACTTTTTCAGTGTGGCAGCAGCAGTCACAGCCTTTAGTGGCTGCACAGCCCCATGCAGTGATCACTTAATGCCATTTCCCAGCAACACATTCAAGTACATTCAAGTACAGCTCCTCTCCACATGCATTTCAACCTGACACCCTCAAATGAGCATCCCGACTTCAAACATCCCAGAAGAGCCCAAGAGGTGGGGTGGCACCTCAATGACACCGAGGGTGGGAAGCTCAGGACAGGGTGACATCACCCTGTGACACAGCTGAGACGTGGGCAGCTGGAGGCTGCAGGTGAGACACCAGCTCTGCTGCATGCAGGTCCCATCACCTCACCTTCCCTTGCTCTCCCCACCACAAATGGTGAGCAAAATAAATGCATTCAAATATTGGAGGAAAGCCTGTAACAAGTACTCAAGAAGGGCTCAAAGGTACAGTAAGAAGAGGTGCACGAATGCAAGGTCAGATGGTTGTTTCTTTCGCCTGAGCAAACGTTTCAATTTTGTTCACTCTCTGATGACAGTTTCTCACTTTGTAAGGCAGTTTTGGCCCACTCCAGCATCTTCTTTGCAAGACATATCATCATCTGGGACTTGTGGATAACTTACCCACTTAAAAAAATACATACTTTATACAATTACCACTGTAGCTTAATAGGGAATGTAGTCTTTCCAAAATATACATGTTGGGCAAGCAAGCTTCAAGTCACTTTCAAACAAAGCTTACCAAAACAGAAACAACACAAATGTGAAAAAGCATGCCTACTTTCTCCTGCACCCAGAAATAAAGCACGTTTGTCCCTGATGGAAGACTCCACCTGAAGCGGAGGATAAACAGGATTATACTGAGAGAACAAAGTCTCCTTCATCAGGGGAGGGGAAAAAAAAAAAAAAAAAAGTTATTTCTATTGAGAGGGAGAGTCTGATTACCCTAAGCTGCTATCTCACCTCAGTGGATGACTGAGAACAAGAAGAGAAATGATAATTTTGCTGTTGAGAACAGAAACTTTAGCAGATCCCAGGGAGAAGCATCAAGAGAGTTTCCCACAAGGTCTCTGGGACAAAACAGCTGCAAACAAGGGAGAAGTAATTAACGCCTTAATGCAGAGCAAGTGTCCACACAGGTGGCTGCTAGGGTCACCTGATTTTTGGGGCAGGTCAGGAGGTGACAGAACAGTTTATTGACTTGTGTGGCAGTCCTTTACACCACATGGGATCTCTAAGGACCCCAGATCCCTTCCATCTGGTGTTTCACTTCAATTTAAAGTTGCTGAGCTCTGTTTCTATCCACTCACAGGAGACAACCAGCATCAGAAACACCTTCTCACTCCTACCCCCAAAAACCAAACTGAGTGGAAAACGAACAAGACAAGAAGAAGGAGAAGGCTTGCTAACGATATCCCACAACTTTTTGACAAAATAACCCATACTGATGGCAGGCAGACACCTGCAGAGAACAGGTCATGCATTGGTGCAGAAGGGATGCATGAAATCAGTCTGGTTTCCTTGAAGCATACAACTTCTGCAAGAATTGTGTAACCCCAAAAAGCAGAGCTATCAGAGAATGGGCAAGACATTACATTGCTTCCATTTAACCAGCGTAAAGCATTTGTATTCATTAAGAGCCATCAAACCCAAGTTACCCGCTTCAGATCGATTGTTTGCTGACCACATTTATACATGGTTAGGTGAACACTGACCTCTGAAATACTGCAAGTGGGAAAAGAAAAATAGGTATTTATCCAGAGGCCAGGGGTGGGAAACAAAAAACAACACACAAGAAATCACTTTTTTAAGTAGCTCTGAGGCTTCTGAGTGATCTCAATACCCATACTGCCAACCCATGGGGCTGTGCAGGCCTGTTCCATTTATACAGTCCTAAAATTACATTCGGCCCTTTGAAGGCAACCGCGAGGCTGATGCAGCCTCCAGTGAAAATGAGATTGACACCCCTGACAGGTGTCAGCAACAGGGCACAGGCTGTGAGAGGTGAACTGGAGATCTCAGCCCAAGGCCAGCCCTGCATCTTCTGGGGATGGCCCTCTCCAGGCCACAACCCAGGTGCCACCTAAAGCACCCCCAGGGAAGGGGATGAAATGGGCAGAAATGACTGTGCTCGTCTGGGTGCAGAGCCCATGGCAGCCTGGGGAGGAAGAAAAAGACCAGAGGGAGGGGAGGGCCTGGTGATGAAGACTGGTTTTCCATGAGCCTAGTTTATCACCCCTGGAGAAAGGATGGAACTTTGTGCAGACAAGAACATGTTCACTTAATGCATCTCCCTGCCCAGAAGAGGCCTATGGTCTCTGTGGGGACTCTCAGCTGGTTCTGTATGAATCTCCTGCAGGCAGCAGAAACTCAACAGGGTTTCTGTTCTTGTGTGTTGCTTCTGTACTCATTCTGTGCACCTTCATCTTAGTTTAAACCATTTTCTGAGGTCACCAAGGTGGATGTTGTACACCTGATAGGTGTTTTATGCTGTGTGATTTTCATTGATGTCTAAAAGCTACCAGTTACAGCTACAGATACAAACCAGCACACTAAAAATATACTGGGCTTACTCAAGCTTTCAGTTCACCCTGCTTCAGGTAGAAACTTAATCATAAAATAAGCAACCTACAAGTTAACTGTGACTTCTGACTGAAGAGTGGTTAACACCACGGTCTCCTACAGAAATCCAGTTCAGAGAGATCCCTCCTTCCGTCATAGTGCTCTTCCAATAGAAATGAAACAACCTATGTAAGGCCATTCAGCATATCATTGCAATAATTTTATGTATATATATATAAAAACACACACACACATATTTATATAAATACAGGGAATTCAGAATTCCCCTCACTGCTTCACCAAACCATTATTTAGTTCTAAAGCAACAGCTTAGCTATATCCTTAGCTATATCCTTAGCACTATATCCTCCTTTAAGGAAACAGTACCCAAAAGATAACAAGACCATTTGGAAATGCTGCTCCTGACATAGCTACCTACTTGCACAGGTGATCTTCTGTGTTTGAAAGGCAAAACAGTTTGAAAAAAGTTATACTCCAGCTTCCTTGTGACTATTTGCTGTTTCCTCTTTCCATTCTTCTATGCCGCTTTCCTCCTTGCCCTCCTTTCTTCCTGTAGTTCCCAGGATATTTTTCTTTCCTTAACTTCATCTTTTTTTGCCTACCAAAGTTCTCTCCATTGCCTAAATGCAAAGCTAACTGTTGAGACTCATTGAAAGAGAAGGTGCACTCAGTGAGACCAATTATACAGAAGAGGGCTTTTATTCTCCACTGCAGAAATACACTTCAAATAAATTTTTAAGAGTCTGTACGTGTCCCACAGAATTATGTGGCTAGCTTCAGATTTGCAACAGCAATCCTCAAACCCATCATTTAAAGATGCCCAGATCACTGCACTCTTGAGTCAGTTCAAAGACCTCACTTAAATCTATATTCTCCTACATGTTTCCACATGGTGTTTCTGGCATTATTTAATATTTTCACTATACATCTGGAACAAAAGACCATCCCATTTACTGTTGACTGTATGGATTCAAAGCCCCTGCACATTGAAGTGCAAGGCACCATTGCACACATGAAGAAGGGCTTTTGTTCTCAGAGCCTCTCTACTTCTCCCCGTTGTACAAAGCTTACTGATGAAATCTGTTGCCTTCTCTCTCCTGTAAGCTGGAGTCAGTATTAGTCCAGCATAGCCATGAATTCTGTGGAGTCACAAAAATTAGTTTTGTGGAAGAAACAGCTTTGGGCTCCTAATGCCACGCAGCCTAATAAAAAAAAAAAAAAGCAGCTACCTACTCCCCACAGATGATGTTTTCAATAACCTATAGCAAAGCTCTTGCATGCCCTGACTTTTCTATTGTTGGGGAAACAAGCTATCTCATAAAGATGCAAAGTCATCTTTGGTGCAAGTCAGATCTTCTCAGTATTTTATTAACTAATTTCACTCTGCTCAAGAAGATCTCCTCTGCAACAGGCTTCCAGCAAGGCAATGCAAAGCTGCACTAGTAACTCCCTCTGCCAGCCTTAGGTCTTAAACCTGCAAGCTGTCCTGGGCAGCAGCCTTTCTGGCCCTTTCCAGGACCTCTCCTGGCTTTTGCTCTGCTTATGGAAACCATTGCCAGCGTGATCCAGCCCCTACGTCCACAGGTTTTCTGCGTGTTTTGCACGTGTGCACACACACCATCACGCTGCATCTTCTGGCTCCACTGGAAGGAGACTTGGGCATGCTGTAGGAGGGAAGTCCAAGAGCGAGACTCATCTGGATAGCTGGGGGAGTAGGGCTGCGGGGTGCACCACGGCTTCTACCTCCCACACAGTACAGATGCAGCCCAGGTGCCTCACAGCCTCTATTGCTGCACTGATGGAGAAGCTTGAAGGAATGCAGCCTTGGACAGTCTGGAAGTCATTATCCCATGGCGCCGTCTTTCGAGTAGCTATTCTGCCTCGAACAAGGCTCTCTGAAAACATACACTGCCTAACTTTTATGCTTTAATAAGCAAAATACAGCTTTACTTGAAAATAGCTGCCAGGGCATATAGATTGCTCTCTGAGAGGAATGTGCGTTTGCTGAACTAGAAGAACTGTTGTGGAAAGCAAAGATGCTCTGCTCAAGGTTGTACTAAATATCTGCAGAGAACCACAGAGGCCCAACTTCATTTAACACAGACCTTCGCTGTGCTGTACAGTCAGCAATATTCACACATGATAGTTGACCTTCCTGAACTGCATGCTTTACAGCTCAATTTTTTTTAAAAAAGCAAAAAAGGCAGTTCAAACACCCTAAGCATATGCTGCAATTGTGTGCCACATCCTTGCTACAGCTCAAGGGACTGAACTAGGCATTTTCAGCAGAAATTCTCAGCAAAGTCTTTTTTTCTAGTACAACATCAGTGTGCTTCAGCTCTAACACCAAGCTGGCTAGCAGATCACAAAACTTGCAGCCTTTTATATGGTAAAAGTGTATTTTTTCTGTTTCCGAGTCCCATACAAAGGAAACTTCCCCTTTAAGTGTTCTAAAATGGTGTTAGGTTTTAAGCTTGGATATGTACATCTCAATGGAGAGAGGAGAAAGACAGAGAGAGGAAAGGATAAGAAGCAAGCAAAATAAGTGAAACTGAGAATGATCATTCTTTTAATGTGGCAGTCTCTCTCTCTCCCGTTCTGGTATGAACTTTAGGTCCCCTCCTTTAACTAACTAAATTCGCTATGTGGTTATTCCTCAGTTTTCATTCGTTGCTACAGACAGCCTGTATTCTGCTTGGTTTTGCTCCTGTTTCATCATGAAGCATGCATAAAATACTGTCCAGTTTCATAACACTAAGCTCACTTAGTTGACAACATCACCCTTCCTTGCAGCCGTGGCAGACTGAAACCACGTCACTTTATTCCACAGTGACTACACGTTTAATTAGAGGGGTGGTGGCATCTGGATTCACGCTTTGTGTATGACCCCATCGGCAGACATGAGGAAAGGAACATGGACTGTGCTTGTGTATACCTGTGCAAATGAGAGCTGCTGCTACCAAAGTCAGTAAAATAACACCAAGCTACAACCGAGGGAATAGGCAAGCTCTGGGCTCTTAGTATCAGCACAGGATCACCTACTTTTCCCCCTGTGCTTTCTGCATACGTGCTGGGCGAACTCCAGAGATTAATTTACCACCCACTGTGCAGTTTTGCAGAGGAGGAAGGGATCAAAGACTAGTTCAATAACGTGAAGCTGTCACTAATGACGCAGAGGCTGATATTTCCTCTTGGCAGCCCAGGGTGCAGAGAGAGGTGGCACCAGCACTCCTCTCCATGCCAGGGTGGCACTGCTGGAAGACAGCGCTACACATCGCTGGGTGCTTCAGCCTCAGCATCCCAGCAGAACTCCAGCTTGACTTACACAAGGCTGGTGCTGACGGTACCCAGGAAAGGCCTCACCCAGGTCTGGGCTCCTTTTGACTATTTTTCCACCCCCGTGTATTTTCCTGCCTTGATCGCCAGCACCCAAAGAAGCCACCACAAGTCAGACACCCCTCACAGCCAACTGCAGCAGCACAATTCAACATCAGTGTATGTCAGTGTGGACAACTAACTGTTCTCTTTCCACCAACTTCCATCTAATGTATTGGGAACAGCACTCCTGCACAGCTTGTCCAGAAGCTCAGGTTTCCTTCTTCAAAGCAAGACCAACGACACCCTTCCTTTTTCACGGTGTCTTGAAATACACAAGTGGAAAACAGTACTGTAGATCGCTGCCGAGTGTTACAATTAAACAACACCACAAAAGCTTCTGATGAAAACAAGCAGGCAGCTCTGTCCTGCGCGCTGCAGATGAACTCAAGCTCGTTGCCAAACCCAAGCAGTTGTTTAGCTGTGTGAACAGTAAACAGTAGAATTAGCTGATAACCAGCATACTACACTTGGCAAGGGCAGGTTTCTTTTTCATTCCCACTTTCAGGAAGTAAGAATACAAGAAAAATCCAAGCCTTTAAGAGGGGAAGCGAACAGCAAACACTGCCTCCCTCCCCCAGCTGACCCCAGAAACAAAGGTATACAAACCACCTATGTTTTCACTAAGTAGCTAAAGCATGTGACTGAGAAAATCCAGATCCCTCAAATGCATTTAGCAGTAGTGAAACACAAAATGTTTTCAGAGGGCAGTGAGAAAGAAAGGGTCAGCACTAGAGTTTTGTAGCAAATGGCCTTTTTCCAAACTCAAATTCTTCACAAATACATCTGATTATCTGACCAATAGCCAAATGAAGTGTTGCAAAAGCTGGAGGCACTTTTCCTCGTCACTGAAAATAGCTATAAGGAAAGGAAACATGCCAATGCACTCCATGTAATGGAACTGATGGTGGCAGAAGGAAAGTTAAGGTGGATTTTGTCAAGAAGGGTGTAAAAGTGTTGGGAGTTTTGTGTTTTTCCCTGCCCCATCCCTCACCCAAGTTTATTTCTACACAGGACAACTTTTAAGGGATAAATTTTTGTTATAGTCTGCCTTCTAAACAGCTACAGCAAAACGCTCTGTGAGAAGCCACCACTAAATCAAGCCAGTCCACAAGGTCATGACACAGTCCATCAAGGGGCCCTGCCTGCAGATGCAAAGGTAAACCACAGCTGCTGCAGCTCGCTCTCGCAGGGGATGAGCTGAAGTAGTCTGTGCCCCAAGGGCAGCCTGCAAACCAACAGAGCAGGTTGAGGAGCAGACAGAAAGTTCCCTTAGTACCACATCCACCTGTAGCACTGCTACAGCACACACAGATTGCACATAGGTGTTGTGTGTCAGGACTGGGTACTGCTTAGCACAGCTGTGTGAAGAACACACGCTCTACCACAGTACTTATGAGGAGGCAGGAAAAGGAAAAGTCCCCCAGACAGGAAGATCTGTGCAAACTGAGAACTATAGTGGGCAAGCACATGTGTGAGAGCTAAGAGGAAGCTGGAGGAAGCGAATTGACCCCCTCACAAAGATGTTGGTATGGAATATCCCTTTGGCCAGTTTGGCATGGCTGTCCTGGCTGTGTCCCCCTCCCAGCTTCTCGTGCACTGCCAGACTCCTCGCTGGCAGAGTAGTATGAGAAGCTGAGAAGTCCTTGACTTAGTGTGAACACTGCTTAGTACAACCAAAACATTAATACCTTATCAATATTATTCTCATCCTAAATCCAAGACACAGCACTATACTAGCTACTGGGAAGAAAATTAACTCTATCCTAGCTGAAACGAGGGCAGTAGGAAACCTACTTTTTGTCCCTGTTGCTAAACAGGCAGCCTGACCAATCCACTGTTTCAAATTTAATTGCATTGTTGACATCCCGTAGTTAGCATCATTAAAACATTGCAATCTTTGTTTTACCGTTGCCTTTGACAGACTGAAAAGTTTACTTTGTTCTTCGGTGTCTAGTGATGAGCAGGAACTGGACATGGGTTTGGTGTACAAAGGATATTGGTGTCCCCAAGGAGAGGAGTTCCTTGTACTTGCTACTCAGCCAACTCGCAAGACCCTCAGCATCTAGCGAGATTTGAGAGGTTCTAGGGATTGTGGCATGTTTTATAACCTGTTGAGTCGTCAGTCAAGATGTGACCTTGGGCACACTGTTTCACTACTTTGTTTTGCACTTCTCCATGTATACAGTGGGGATAAGCAGTTCTTTCCTCTGCTCAGTCTTTGCTGCCATCTAAGTACCAAAGCTTGTGACAAGATATTTAAGTACTACATTAACATGAGCTACAGATAGGCTTTTATTTTATTCTCTAGTACCCATTTGAAACAATATTTGCTCTTTAAGGTAGATTTGCACATAAACTACACCGCTTTAGCAAGCACTGACTCGTGGGAGCAGTGTTGGATGATTCTCTATTGCCTTCTATTGCTGGAAAAGTTATTTGTGATCACACAGACCACAGAAAGTGAAGAGTAACATACACTAAATATGCCCATCTTCTGAATGACAAGTAGAAAAATGCCACAAGTGATGTTTTCTTACAGTTATGAAAGAAGAGCAACTTGCTTGGCTTTCCCACCCTGCCACCTGCAATTCTTATTCCATCAGTCCAGCAAGGTGCTCTCTACATCCACTCATAAATCTTTATGAAACTTTTCTGGGAAAAAGTTACTGTGTCCTGTCCTAGAAGTTACAGAGTTTCAGTGATGGATGAAGAAACTTAAAGCATTTTGATATGCAGCGTGTTATCAAACACATATCTTGCAAGACCAATTGGTACAATCTCAGTCCCTTCTAGAAAGAGCAAAGAAAAAAAATAAACACCTTTCTTAGTTTGCCCACCACAATTATCTGGCAGGAAGGAGAATAATGAGAACCAGTCATACCTTGAGTATCCAAGATCTGAAAAACACCCTGCCATTTCCTCCCTAGTACACTACAGCATGTTTGTTTCACTCTGGACTTCGGGGTGTTTGTGCATAATCTTTCCAAATGGGCAAAGAATAACTGTTCATTTCTTGCAGAAAAGGGAAAAGGTAAAATTGAGAAGCAATGTTATATAAGTTATACAAGTGCTTGGAAGTTGTTGAGAATCAATGAAAACCGTACCTTTTATTTCTAAGCAGTATTCACCTTACCAAGAAAGGAGATACTACTGGGGTTTGGTGAAAGGCAAACAATTACTAATTCCCACTATGAGTTCAATATAATAAGATAGGCAAGCATTTTTGCAATCAAATATTTCTTATTTTCAACATACTGACTTTTAGAACCCAAGTCATTAGGTTTGTGTTTTGATTAATGTCATCATTTTCGTTCATTTAAAAGAGAATTGTCAAATCATTGTTACACGGTAAGTTTTGTTTCTAGATCAAAGTGAAATTTCATTTGGCAGTCTGAATAAATATATAGTTTAAAAGCCAATGGAACTCTATGTGAGGGAGAAACTCCGAAATGCAAATGAGATTATTTCCTACTACTCTATTGTACACCAGTCACCACTTTTGGGACTGAAAAATCACTCTGGATTTCGGCATTTAGGAACAACTTTTTAGAAACAATTCAGAACAAGTGTATTAAGATGAGACAAAACCACTTCCTATCTTCTCTTAAAAATATATTTTAAAAAAGAAAAAAAAAAAAACAAGCACCTCACACAAGATAAAGGAGAGAGGCCCATGTAGGTGGATGCATAAACTGTATAACTTTCCTACTTGCCATACATAGCAGGTACATGTTTGCAGCATTACCCAATTTAATATTCTTTAGTGAAATATTTCAGGATATTTTTGTGGATTTTCCTTAGGTGTTGCTATCACTGTAGCATCACTGGGCAACATCAGCTTTTACTGTCAGTTAAAACATTTTTACACTTGTTGTTTGCATAGCTGTGCAGAAGAGTTGGAAATCTCAGACCCCTAGAAGCCACTAAAGCCGAAGACAAATAAAACCACAGAGAATTAAAACTCGTGAATTACACTGACTCCATGATTTTGGGGAGCTTGTCCCAGGATTTCAGGATGCCTGGAACAAACTATGCCAGGCTTGCAATTTTGTCAGTTATGTTTCATTTCATCCACCAGGACCACCACGGAACAAATCGTTACTACAGGTGTCCCTGGGCACATAGAACTCGGGCAGCCTCATGCTACGTGCTAAAAAGTTTTCTTGGCTAATGCTTATCAGAACATGCTTCTTCCACACAGAGGATGCTGTACAAGAATGGCCCTGGGTCCCACTTGCAAGGAACGCTGCCCTCAATGCAAGCCAGTTTACCATAGCAGTAAATAAAGTATGAAATCCACATACAAGATACCAGAACAGCATTGATCACAGAAATAAGTGTCAGAAAGCTAGAAGAAAAATGTACTTACCCAGGTCCTCATGTTTTCTTCACTCTATAAAATCCATCTGACCAAGGCAAGTCCCAGTTGTATACCAGTCCCTTGTTCTTGAATTGTATCAAAAAAGAACTAGACACAAATATACAGTTCTGCTTTTTAGGCCCCAAACCTTTCCTAGGGCTTGGCTTTGAATCCTTTCATCCCACCTGCCCTTAACTGCTGTCACCTGTGAGTAATTTCCTGCCTTGCTCCCACTTGTTCTGCCCTCACTGGGTGGTGCCCTGACAGAGAGCAAACCTTGCCAGTGCAAAAATATTGAAGAATATTTGAAAGGTGTCTAACTTGTCTCTAAACAAATTGTCATCCCATGAGGATGCAGGAATATTTCTTTCTAACAGCTGCCTCATTAGAGACAGGCTGAGGTGGTAACTAAACACTGTACAGTAATGATGGACTTAGGGGAGGACTGCTACATACCCTGGAAATATCATGCCCATCAGTGGAGGCACACAATCGTGTTACAAACAGACATGGTGGTCTAAGATATTACCAGCTTACACTGTTTGCTGTCATCTTTGTACCCGAACCATACTAATAGTATGAATCAAGCTCATTTCAGTGCGAAGTCAGGCAAGCTGGCCTGACTCACTCCCCTAGAAGAAGACATGAGCAGAGGACATTTTGTGTATACGAGGTGATTTACAGCTCCAGTTACTTGTTACTGTTCTTCAATCATGTTTATGGACTTGGTGCGAGCTCCCGGTTTGCTTCAGCACAAAGTCAGCTATCGCTGCTCAAATCAGGTGGGCCCCTGCAGCAGACCGGACTGGAAGCATTGGCAGAGCGCACAAACGCAGCTCAACTGCAGGGTAGCAGCAGATGTGAGCTGGGGTGTGGTACCAAGGAGGTGGAAAAGGGTATTTCCCAAAACCAGGGGTGTCAAACTCATTTTCACCAGGGGCCACATCAGCCTCATGGTTGCCTTCAAAGGGCTGAATGTAATTTTAGGACAGTATAAATGTAGGAGTAGTTATGTTTGAAAATGAGTTTGACACCCCCGCCCTAAACCATCCCACTGGATCTTCAGCAGTGCATCTGCCTGTGCCCTAGTGTGCTCCTTCTTTCTTTCTCCTCTCCACCCCCTGCAAAAGAATTCAGAGCTGAATTTCTTGTTCCACTGAACCCTGAGTAGACGTTCATACCCATGGAGAGAAGGCATAAGATATGGCCTTTCCAGTGTATTTGCTCATTGAAGTGAAATAAGAAAGACTCCATGAAGTGTGGGGTGTTAGACTTCAGATCCTATCTGGTACTCATCCTTTTTTTGCCACTTTCCTACATCTGAACTTCATTCTTTATCTAGGCTGAAGGATATGTATCTTGCTTCTTGTATATGGGAAAACAAAGCAGATGGTCTCAGTCTGTAGGACAGGTGTCCACATCAGAAAACTGTCACTGTTCTTGACACCTTCCCAGCCGTATTGGCCAAGATCCTCCAGAAAAGAAAATACATACCTTGTCATTTTGCATACATTTACATTCATTTGCATGCGTTCGGGCACCTACTGAGGAGAAGCACATGCCTTCCCATTTTTAAAGTTGCGCTATAGCAAAATCTCAGAAAGAGTGGTGTGAAGATAACTTGTTAAGTGCAGACTGCCTGGTGCCTTTGATATGCAAATAACTAATAAAAAGTGCCTAGTCCTATTCTGTCCCTGCCTTTTGTCACAAGGATGAGTCTTAACAAGGAGGAGCAGAGGAACCAGCTCAGGACAGCACTGCCTGTCCTCAGAAAGTCTGTAAGGGCAATTGAAAACTCTTTTCTGCTGGATTTCCTAGGAAAAGACCTGTGATGTTGTCAGAGTCCAAAAACCATACTCCCATCTTTTTTTGTTGTTGTTGTTTTCCTTTTCTTTTTTTTTTTTTTCCCTAGCAAAGAGTTTTCTCCTCCAACCTCAAACAACCACAAAAGGATCTACATCTTTGTTTTTCCTAAGTGAGGCAGAAATATTTGTTTTGGATTGTGATGGCGGGAATTCCTGGGGAATCTGGATGCGTGTAATCTGAATTAGGGGAGAAGTCAATGAAACATAGGAGGTTACTGAAGTGCCTTATTGCAAGGGCTATTTCCCAACATGCATGCAATGTTGCTGTCTGAGTTCATAGGAATCATCCCACAAGAAGCCTTACGTCCAGTATCAGGGGGGAAAAAAAATGCGAGAGAAAAACCAAAACAACCCAAAACACAGCAGATTGCTCAATGCTGCCTGTAGGCCTGTTAGAAGGAGGGGGGGGAAAAAAAGAAAACACTTTGTGCAGTCTGCTTGGCTGAAGCCCATCCCTGCCCATGGAGACAGCCTCTGCAGGGGTGAGAACAGCACCTCCCTCCCCGTCCTGCATGGGGAAGGTCCAGACATGGGCTGGGGCACGGTACCTGCTCCCCACCAAGGACCCTGTGAAACACTCAGGTGGCAATTAATGCCGACAGCACTGCAATTGCACAGACTCTGGCCCAAATAGCATATGCCATCTGTATTTTCCAGTGTTAATTAGGGCTGCTCAGTGAGGCAGGAGGGGAGGGAAAAATGAGCATTTCCATGGGAACTTTATTCATTCTTATGTTTTAGGGTCATTGCATGAGTATCCGTTCTTTTCTGTACCCGAGTCCTGATTGTAGGATATGTCCCGCCAGGGAAGAAGGGCTGTCTGAAGGTGAATGGCAGGTAGCTGAGACACCCTGCTCAGTGCTTAGGGTTTGTCACCCAAGGCCCTTGCCCCAGGTCTCCATCCCTGACGGAGGTTCAAAGCCACTTGGGGTTTGGCCGACCTGCCGTGCATGACTGTGAAGGACCCCAGCTGCGTGGAGTGCCATGGAGGCAGCAGAGCCTTTTCCCACCAAGAGAATGTCAATGCTCACAGCCATTTTCAACCCCAAGAACCTTGCCTACAAATCCTCTCAGCTTCCTTGCCACGTCCATAGCCCATTAACAAATCAACTTGTTTTTCTTTCACAGACCGTTACGTTTCCCACTTCTTCCTTTGGCACAAGGAATAAACAGTTTCAGAGGCTTCCCAAGATGAGCTGGGGACATGACTACACGCGTAGCTCCGAGGGAATAAAATGCTGCTGGTTTTCACTTGCTACCCACAGCACGACAGCCAATTACACAAAATCAGTGGCAAAGCTTCCCCCTCTTTTGCAAGAAAAAAAAAAAAGAAACCCAAAAAACTTACGTAACTCCACAACTAATCTTCACTAATCTTGAGCAAGACATTTAAATCCGGGGAATAAGCCTATTCTTCTCATCCCTCCCACCCCCCAGCCTATCCGTACAGTGAAAAGGGAGACAAATAGAAGTGAAGTTCACAGCTTGGTGCATACTCCTTTTGACAGGAGCGAAGTGGCAAAGTGTCCCCAGCCTGTTCCAAAGCAAACCCTCCTGCCTTGCCATTTCCCATGCACAGCGGCCGAGAACCTTAAGAGAAAAGCTGCTTGTGGACTGATTATCACTTGCTCTTAGCTAAAGCATGGAAATCTCCACTCTCACAGCGTACCATTGCCTTCTTTTTGTCTGGTATTTTTTTCTCATCTATGCAATCGCGCATGTGAGAGCAGAAGAGCGGCCATCTGAAGTGTTCCTTTACGGTGGGCAGTGGAAATATTTGACAATCCTCAATCTGGTAAGCAAATCTTGTTGTACAGTGATACCAATATGCCTATTTGTTTGTCTGCCATCTGTGCCTCAAGACATATGCAGCTGGTGTATTTGCTGCTGTTAAACTGCTTCGTTTAACGGTTTTTACCCCAGAGGAAACTAAGTAGGGATCCATGCTTATGCTGTGAAATATATTCACAGGTTTTATGCAGAAAGAATATCAGCTGGCAAGCTGCTTGGCTTTCAAACCATACTCTGAAGCTAGCTGTCTCTTTGTGAAAGAGACAAGTTATCAGTGAGGAGAGGGGCAGAAAGTAGAATATGTCCACCCAGGACACGTGCAAGCTTGATGCATGTTATCTAACTCTTAATTCAATACTCATTATAATGCTGATTGGAGTTTGACTTCAATTTTTTAACAGTCTTTTAAGTCCTGTGAATTATAGAAAAGGTAAAACAAAGCATAGCACTGTGCTAATTTAGCCATTGGGAGTACATGCTTAGTTAAAAAATCAGTTTAGAGCATGAGCAAAAGAAATGCCAGCCTGCAGAGAGAGAAGCTTGTGACACTATTACATGTGTTTTAACAGTGCTATCAACTTCTCGCTGCATTTCCTAAAAGCACACAGAAAAATGTAGACCATTATATATTCTGGTTCTCCTAATATGTTAACATTTCACGAGTTAGAAAACAAAATGAAAGCACGTGAGATGATACCTGGAGAGAGAAGGCTTGTTCATGGTCCAAGTGGTTCATCAGTGGCTCGTGGTGGTGGTGGTGGCAGTGGGGTGGAAGGACCGGGCATGTGGAGAAGGTTCCTACAAGGGACATATTTCAGGGACACTTGCTAATCTGGAGGATGACCACAGGGACCTCTGTAGCTCTTTGTCCATCCTGTGTGACTGTCAGAGTTAAATACCAGTGGGAGGTCTGCCCCAGGGTGTTTTTATCTCTACTTTTACTCTTCAGAAGGAGACACCCTGCCATGTAATTCAATGGAAGCCTAATGGCTCCCCAGCTCCAAGTGAGGCCTTTGGAGATCCCTGGGGAGTTGGGAAATTTGGGTCCATTCCAACCTCAACCATCCCGTGATTTAGCGAAATACTTGCAACCAAGAGGTGATGAATGGTAGGTGAGGTGGCTACAACAGCCTGGGCTTCAGGGAGCTGTAGCATCCTTCTCAGTGGCCAAGCCGGCCATGCAAGGGTGGCAGCACATACATCGCTGTATTTAGATGGTGTATGTATGATTTGTTGCTATGTTATCTCCATATTGGTACACCTAGGCTTTTCTGTGGTGTTTTTAAAAAACAGTTTTCCTGAAATGGCAGCAATCAAATGGTCAGAGTTCAACAACCTCAAGGATATTCAGTTCCTCCTGATAGAACATATGTCAGTAGACTAGAACTCTACCAGCCAAGCCCAAGACAAGTTGTTCCCTGTGTGCCCAGCTCCTCTTCTTTGGTTTTTGGGTAAAGCCAGCCCCTTGAATTACCCTCAGGCAAAACAGCATTTCCATCCCCTGGCACTGTCATAGTGAGATCTGTCACCCCGTAGATAATACAGCTCTAAAACATGAGATCAAGAGGAGAAAGTAAGTAATTAATCTCCCAATATTTTAGGATGCATAAATACTCATTGAAATTAGTATCCAGCTTCCCTTAGTGACAGTGGATTATCAGAGAAAGGCTGCACAAGACAAGAGCACGTGTAAGTGTAAAATGAGCTTTCTATGGCTCTACCTTCACAATGGCATACCTGTTTACCTGAATCCAGGCCAAGGTAGCTAATACCCATCAAAGCCTTCCCTTCACCTATCTAAAGGAAAAACACACCTTTCATACTTATGATACCTTCCCTATCCTGTGGCAATGAGTGCCACAACACAAGTTCACCTTGCATGAAAGAGCAGTTCATTTTATTGGTGTAAAGCTGCTTCCTGACAACTGAATTGAATGCCTCTTTACTTCTGTGTTACAATTTAATTGTCCATGCCTATTCACTTCTTTTTTTTTTTTTCCGCTGCTCATTAGGGATCTCTACAGATTTTCCCCTCACTTATTCTTTTCTGCAAGCTGGAAGTCCGAGCTGTTTTCATCTCTCTTCACAACGGGCTGCTTCTTTCATTAAAACACCCTTGTCACCCTTTGCAGTAGTTGCAGTAGTTTTTCTAGTTTCAGGAAGGGGTAAGTAGGGCAGGCTGCAGTGGTTAAGCTATACAGTGGCCTAAAGGTGTTTCGTTGTCTGTTTATTTCTTCCTAACTATCCTTAACTCTCTATTTGTCTTTTTTGATTACTGATAAGCAAGGAGATGGCAGTTTGAGTGCACTACCCACAGCAAGTCCAACATTTCTTTCCTGGATGGTGATAGTTAGTTGAGAACCCACTGTTGAAAAATGTACAAATGTACAACCGAAGTATTCTGTTGGTTGCGTTTTGTTTGCCTTTTTTTTTTTTTTATTTTTTCCCCTGAAATGCTTTACATTACGTTTATCAACACTGATTTTCACCTGCTATTTGATCTCTCAGGCACTCAGTATCCTAAGATTCTTCAGCAATTTTACAGTCAGGCTTTGCTTTGAAAGAAAAAAAAAAGTTTACAAACTTTTCCGTGTTCACTCCTTTCCCAGCTCATTTAAAGATCTGCTGAACAGGTCAGGTCTCATTAAATCTCTGTGAGCAGGGACCCTTGCTCCACTTCTCCTGTCCTTTGTCTCCCATGTTTTAACCACTTATTGATCTGATCCTGATGCTAAAACAGAGCTGTCAGCCAATGAGGGGATGGTTTGGGCTGATGTTACCTGTCTCTCATGCAGAAAATGTGGCAATGGGGCAAGATGCACAAAATTATTCCTTCATGGCCAGTAGTCCTTCTTCTACAGACATGTGTTTATTTTAAAGAAAGGATTGCCAAAAAGGAAAAAGTGCTCAGGGAGAGAAATGCCCTCATCCTCCCTTCTCCCATTGATCTGAATGGCGTTTGTGGGTATCTCTTAGTAGCGAAAGTTCTCTGAGATGTGGTATAAGGTAGGAAGAGGGTGAGAAGACAATATGACCCAGGCAGTGTGGAGCTCCCTGTGGGGTTCCACAGGACCTAGAAGAGTTGTCCCATGGTTTGGCACTAAACCACTCCCTGTTGCAGCTGAGGGACCTCAAGGAACAAGAGATGGCTGTCGACCAGAGGGTGGTCTATCAGGTGCACACCTGATGTGCTTCATTTCTGAGCCTTTTGGAAGTAGTCTCAGGAAACACCTTGGGATGCAGGAAGATATGGTCCTAGGAAGAAGAGCGGCCAAAACGTTCCCCTTAGGCCATGCCTTGGAGGCTTATCTCAGAGCCAGGCACACAGAAAGATTGTCCAGATCTTCTGCCCGTCTCCTGCCAGGCTGTGATTGCCTGGCTGCTGGCACTGGCCACCTGAATCACTTAGAAATTTCCCCCCCTCTCCAAATTCCTCTTAGCTGTTTGGAATTGGATTTTAAAATGTCTTTCTGCAGAAATCTGCCGTGGCCAGCTCACTCTGATCTGAAATGGAAATACTGGGAAACGTGACATTTTCCAGGGGGTGGAAATGCAGCTTGACTCTTAACTCTGCTGAAGGGATGCTGGAAGAATTTCTTCTAGCTATGACTCTCCTTTAGCACCTCATTCAATTCCTCACTAGTCATGCAGTTGTCCCAAGAGAGCTACAGCCCTGATGTTACTTCACATTCATTTATCTAGTTAATGATCATAGCAATCAGGATTCAGAAAGGAAATATTTTCGTAGGGAGAAAAAAAAGATAAGCGGGTTTTGAATCGAAGGAGTTCATTGACTGGTTATCGAACAAGTAGAAATGACAGATAAAAATGGGTTTGTATTCATTTGTCTGTGACACAAAACAGTGCAAGCTGGATCATTCATTGCCTGAAATATCAGAGCTCATACAAATCTGCTCACTGCTCTAAATCTATTAGTAAATCGTTGTATAACAATAACACCGCACCTTTAAAAAATATTAATCGCATTCCCGTCACATTTTATTCCTTATGCTTTTGTCTCTCATAATTGAAATATTTTCAATTCTTCTGAAAGCTGTTTTTTATTTACTTCAAAACAGACCCAGTATTTAGTATATCTATTATCCAGGTTGTTATCATGTGAATGGCTGCGTGTCTGCACTAAATGTTGACTGTTATGTCTAATAGCCTACTCAGAATATTGGATTTATTTCCCCTTCCGGGAAGAGCTTGGAGCCTATTTCATTTGAAGTAGTTAGAGATTTCAATATACACATATGGATAGATCTTATACGTGAAAGTAAATCATGTCAGGTTAAACAGAAACACCCCTTTGATCACTGCAGCAGATAAAAATTAAAGTTTGTTTTTGTCACTATGACTCTCAGCTTGGAAAACTGATCTGGCAAGTTAAGTATTTCTTCAGCACCTAGTGCCATAGAGCTCTGCGGGGTCTAGAGAGGAAAGCAGCATCCGTCCAACAGGGATAATCACATCCATACTCTCCCCTTCGGGTTGATTGTTAGCTTTCTGAATGCTTCCAGTCTTCCTTCTGTTCGTGTGGGAATACTTTAGGGGATCCTCTTTATTTACAGCCAGTGGATTTATATTCCATGAGTGGCTGCAATGGATTTGTGAGCGCCAGCACTGCTGTTTGGGAAATTCACAGAACATCTGGAATAATTTGACATTATTATTATTATTATTATTATTATTAATATTTTTTTATGTCAACAATTTCCCATTAGTAAAGGGCTGCAATATTTGGATGCACCTTTCTTATAGGAACAAGCCTGGAAACCCTAGTCTACCGGCAGTGCACCCTGCCAGACTGAGCATTACTGAAATGCTAGGAGTGGTTCTAGCCAGGTTCAGTTTCCTGGCTTGAAAATTATTTATCTATCCTTCCATTGCTCCTGAAAATATAGGATGATCCCAAATGGACTGAAACCCCTTTGAACCCACAGCAATGGACGAGGATAGAGCTATGAGCAGTGCAAAACCAAACTCCTTAGACAGAGTTCAGACTTCTCAGGAGTTGCTCTTCTCCATGTTCAGCCAGAGAAATGGATCAGGTTACACATTCAGATAAGCATTTTCCATACAGAAGATAACATTGTCCTCCCCTGCATATGACAGAATATTTACCAGACTGAGAATGTGGCTGTTTTGGGACTGTTTCTTTTCAGAAATGTTTGTTTTAGTTAATTGTGAAGGGAGGCGAAAGAAGCAGCCTATCCCTGCCCCATGATTAATGTAAGGCTGACCATGAACGAGATAATAATAGCCCCATCCTCTGGGAACCAGGCCTCTCCCTAATTGCTTGATTGGCAATTAGTCACCATGTGTCACCAGACTGTCACCACTGTCATGTTCATTTTTCACACTTTTTACAGAAAGTTACTGCTTACTCTACAGGGTGTAACAAGAGCTTCTGTTTATTACCAGGCTTTTTTTAGCTCTTAAAGGATTTGTTTTTTGGTGTCCTGGTAAGGCCAAGGGCTGAGGCACATGTTTGGGTTGAATATGTTCTTGGGTTCGCTGCACCGCAGTACGGGCTTCTCTGAACCAGATCCATGATTTGTAGGGCTGAATCCTTACTGAGAAACGGTGCCGCAGTTACAGAGGCCAATTGTAATAATGGGAAGAGAATAACATTTTAAAGAGCTGGTTTGGGTGCCTCGGAATTTAATAAAACTGTACGTGGGTTCTGATGAAGCTGCTTGGGGTTTTTTATGTAAAAACGTGGCTGTTCACGCCACCGTTTTGATAGGAAGCACGGGGCTTTGTGGTCGAACTGAGTGGTGCACGACCTGAGTGACCCTGGACCACTCATCCAGCCTGAGTCAGCACCAGCGTAGCTCCGTCACAGCAGATCTGCGTGGGGACAGGGGACATTCCACCAGTGGCACCAGGCCGCAGTCTACTGTGGGAAACAGCCGGACTGTGGCAAAGATATAGAAGGAAGGATGTGTCTTTTCTCGTTGCTTGGAAGCCACAAAATGGATGGGGATGGTTGTGGACAACTGCAGTGATACTTTGGGTCATGCAAACTAAGGTCATTTTACTCCCCAGGAAGACTCAGTCTCTGCAAACTGAAGCTTGCAGAAACCTTTGTTTGACAATGGGCATGGTGAAATCATAGGCCCCTCCTTCCCCCCTTTTGATAGTAGAGGAATTTCTGATGGAAAAGTGTTGCACTAATTCTGTCCCCTCCCTAGCACCACCCTTCTCAGCCTCTTCAGAAACTGATGAAGTAATTGGCCACAACTTCAGACATTTCGCTCTAAATAAATATCTGATTCAGAGTAAGATCATGGCAAAAGGATCTCATCCTGAAAGCTGTAATCAGCCTCTTTCCCTTTAAGCATCCCTAGCTGGTGCAGGGAGTGCAGTAGGCTGAATTGCCCATATTGCATCACTCTGGGATAACCTAGCCTTAAAAACAAGAGGGCACCCCATAAGTTACAGAATTGAACTAGACTCAGTGCCTAAGAGAAGGTAGCAGAAGTATTTTTCTGCTGGGGTTTGTTTTTTTATATCTGACAAATCTGGTTCAACATGACCTGCTGTGTAGTGTTAGGAGAGAAAACAAAGCAATCAGAAAAGCAATATTGGCTTAAACCACAATATTCTGACAATTTTATACACAATTTGCAGAATTCTGTTTTGTCACTGTGCACTTAGTACACAGTGCATTATTGTGCACTATTGTGCGCTGTGCACTAATTCTTTACCAAATCCTCTTAGCACCCTCCCACACAACTCCCCCCTTCATTACTTGTAAATGATCCAAAGAAAAAAAAAACCCAACACACAAATACCTCAAAAACAAATCGCCATAACCAACCCGACTGAAACTCCAACTCCAAAATTCATTAGTTATAAATAGTTTAACTTATACAGTTTTATTTATTGAAGTTGAGATCTCTGCTGCTAAGCACTCGAAGCCCTTTCCTGAATCCTTCTGAGTTTAGCAATCAAATTGTGATAACTTCTGCATGTAATTCTCATGTTAGAGCATTTTGAGCTACTTCACACTGAGATCAACTGCACTGTGATTCCCTGGAAAGAAGGCCCTGTGTTGTTGGCAGAACTTTTCTAGCAATTGCTTTACAGGAAACATTTCCTGGCATATTTTGTCCTATCATGCTCCGATATATCGAACATAATGATTACCATAGGAAGTGTGAAAGGAGCTGGCTTTCAACATGTCCTTCCACCCCTCCCATCTGAATCACATCACACATCTCTGTTTAGTCTATTAAGTGGGATACTGTTAAAGTTATCTCCTGAACAACTTTATTTAATCAGTTTCAGTTAGTAAAAAAGATTTAGCCAACAGCTATTTCCCTCACGCGGGCTTGCAGTTCGTGAACAAAACAGCTCCCTGAAGAGCAAGAACAGAGTTCATTGAGGAATGTGCTAATTAAAGCTGGATGAGTTTCCCTCATTAGGTGTAATTACTTTAGGTTTTGCAGGCTGTCTTCTATGGGGTGTCCTTCCTGGCTGATGTGTTGAGACTAATTAAGAAACTGCGATGTGCTAAGTGCATAATTTCCAGCAGAGACCTTCTTTTCAGTGTCCTGGCTTTCCCAGTGTCCACAGTAAGTAACCTCTGTACACAAAAATAATGTTTGCATAAATGATAAGGGGTGTGTATAGCATAACATGCACGTGTCTAAAATAGATAAGAACTGTAGGCTTTCTTTTACCATTTGAAAATGGATTTGGACCATTTAGAAGAAGAAACAGTGTTGAGCCTGTCATGGTTGAAAGCAAAGCCTCTTGCACGAACTTTAGGGTTGCTGTCCCCAAGCGAACACAGATTGACCCCAAAGGGTGAATGAGGTGTCACCTCTCTGTTAATCTCATGGTCCAAATAGCTGTGGATTTGTCGACTTAGGGCATTTCTCTAAAGGGCAACATGGGCCAGGGGGACATGAGAGGGTACCTAAGAGGCAGCAAGATCTCACATCTGCTTGTCTGATTCCAGTGTAGCTTTAAACAAGTGCCGGAGAGAAACAGATTCACAGGACAATAATTATAGTGACAGCCAACATCCGATTCACCACAAACCACCTACTCCCTCAGAGACAATACTGTTTATTGAAATGCTGTTTATCTGGTGCTGTGGGTTGAACGGGAACTTACGGGATACTTAGACATGAAGGTGCTGCTCCACGTACTTGAAGCCTGCAGCCACCTCTGAATATCGAAGAGCTGAGAAGTGCTGCTTAAATCTGGTCCACAAGCAGCTCAGACGGCTGGCTCACTTAAAAAAGTCCAGCCAGGGATGGAGACAGAGAGACTGGCTAATTTGTGTTCCCTGCACAGCAGTATTCATCGTGCTGCTGTCACATCCCCCCCAGGCATCCTCACCGTGCCTGCAGGACAGAGGCACAGGTTAGTCTGATTCTTCCAGGATCTCACACCCTTGATTTCCAACCCCAAGCACAAAATGTGCTCAAGTATAAAGCCAGGACAAAAAAGTTCAAATCAACTTCCAGGTGTCAGCAACCAATACCAGGGTTCGTTTCCTCCAGTTAAGTTCTCCCACTGTAAATTCTGTTGGGATAAAAATGGATGCCCACAGTGCAGCTTGCACCTGCAGTTTAGGAATTAAGCTTATGAATTGTGAAGATAAGGGTAAGTTTTAGGTGAACTTTCTTACCAATATCTGTTTTTACTTTGCTACTGAGCAGAGCAAGTGCTGTGGCTTGACAGCCAATCCCTCGAGGAAAACTTCTGGACCATCAAAAGATCCCATCTGCAAAGAGAGGGAAAAAAAAAGTTTAAAGCTAATCAGTATTCCACAGAAAATGTCAGTGTTGGCAGTTTATAAAGGAGGTTTTTCCTCACAGTATCAACACAGAAAACTGCACCTCAGAGTAAATTCCTTTCTTTATGTCGTAACATGTGAGATATGTGAGTTTATCTTGCAGTATCACCACTTTTCATGTAGGAGACATTTTGCCTTCTCAAAAATGAAGGCACTAACCAAATCCCATCAGTTATGTTTGTCTTCCATTTTGAGATTTCTTTCATTTTGTATTTTGGCTCCAGTTTGTGTCTATATCCTTTTGGATACTGTATACCTACAATCGAGAGCTG
Source organism: Pampusana beccarii (assembly GCA_013399365.1). NCBI lineage: Eukaryota > Metazoa > Chordata > Aves > Columbiformes > Columbidae > Pampusana > Pampusana beccarii. The sequence goes on along the minus strand of VWYH01006688.1, from coordinate 83,986 downwards.
GTTTACCCCAAAAGCCTTGATGCAGTCATCCCGCTCTGGTTAAATCACGCTATGGTGAGTAAGAAACACCCCTGCCTCTCGCAGAGAAGAGAGACTTTGCAACACATGTCCCTCTGTTGCATTGTGTCGCTTTTCGGAAGAGTTTCATGGCTTCTTCTTTCTCACCTCCTCCTTCCTACTTCTCCGAATTTGATGTTGAGCTGTATACAGCAAACAGATGCATGTGCTTGAAGTCACCTCAAGAAGCCTTTTAGCACACAAGGAGTGTCAGTGAATTGGTGCTTGTCAAACCTCTGAAGTCAATGAAACGATGTGCAGTCATAGGGGAAAAAGAAGTCAGTTATTGTGGCTCAAAAAATAAATTGTTTCTGCAAACAGAAATGTATGAAATACAAAATGGCTGAGAGTGTAACAAAGCAGTTCCTAATTTTTAAAAAAGGTGAAAGAACCAAAGAACATCTGACAGCTCAACAGCTAATAAGCTAATGTGTGCACAGCTTTGAATAGCTGAATTGCAATGATTGTTTACAGATTTTCTATAAATACTTTCCAGATTTCTCCTTCATTTGCTCTGGCTGTTTTTATGATGTGTTGAATAATCACATATTTCTCATCAGTCAAGTGTAAGGAGGCTGACAGTAACATGGAAACCGTGGGTGGATTATAAGGTCAGGGAGGCCTCGTGGGGCGAAAGGGAAGGGGGAGAGAAGGGAGAGGTTCAGCACTAGACTGAATCAGAGAAGCCAGAAAGTATGAAATAATTGCACAGAAGACTCATTTCTCTCCAGACTTCATTTCTTAAGCACAACGCTTTGCAACCCACTGCAGCAGTTCCGCTGTGTGGTGCAGATAAATGCGGGAGGCTTCGGGGTTTCTGGCTGAGGACACTTGATAAAGGTTTTGAGCAGCAGCCCTGATTTAGCTCTGTGTATTCAGATATGTGTGCCTGGAATCCAAACACATACAGGCATGTCCGCATTACTGATATCCTAGCGATGAACCGCAGCCATCGTGCACTTTTAACCTCATCACCCTCTCTCTGCCGACCAAGCCACCTCCAGCAAGGCCCTTAGGTGGCTGTCCAGACCTCCACATCAATGCAAATGGGCACCACTCTCTCTCGAAACTATGGTTCACCAAAAATAAATATTCTTGGTGTCCTCAGCACCACGCTGGTTTCAAGCCCAGGATTTGGGATGGGTGACTGGTTGAAGTTTAACATCTTCAGGGTAGTGGAGGCGCTGGGGAAGGGGAGGGCTCAGGGTGGAGCTGAGAGGAGATAGGCTTTGCTGCTTGTTTTAATCCTGGCACACAGCTGAGAATTTGCCCTTTCCATTTCCACATTCGTTTATGATACAGGAAGGCAGAGAGGTGTTAGAACGCACATTTTTATTTCATGTGCAAGAATTCTTTGCAGGAATCCCTCAAATGTATTTGTTAGAACTTCTTTCTTACCCTACCTACATCTACATTTCATAACAGAGTCATTCTGACAACAACAAAAAGCTTTTCCATTTCAGAAATGTCAAAAACAGGTGTTAAAAAAGGAAAACAATTCTTTCTCAAAATTATTTTGACGAGAGAGTAACTTCACATAAAGCAAACCTCTATCACAACCTAGTATTTTATTTCTAAAGCTCTTAACACACTGCAGACATCTTGCGTTTGACAGTTGCTGGGTGGCAAATTTTCCTTCCAGTCACTGTTGAGCATAAAACATCTGCCACCAAAAAAGACTGATCCCCGCTAGTGACAACCTCCACGTTTTGGGACACCTTCCAATAGGTGCCTTCAGGCTTAACCGAAGCATTTCTTCCTTCCAACCCAAAATATCTGCTGGAAACACTAGGAAGATCCAGGGAGCTACCAACACTTTAAGGGACAATCTCCAAGTTCTGATTGCCAAGCAGATGCTTTTTCTTCGGGTTCATTTCTTTGCACATTGCTACATGTCATGGCTCTGAGTTTACAGGCATTTCATGGCAGATTGAGGCAATATCTAGCTGGCTTTGGTGGAAAAAGACATCAGTGTATCAGTAGTAGATGTCAGTGCCATATCATTTGCAGTAGGAGTATTTTTTTTTATCTTGGTCTATTTTAACATTGTAAATAGGGAAAGCATATGTTGTTACGCAACTAAAGAGTGAACCTAAAAAGTAATCCTGCAAAAACACTTCAGGAATACCAAGCTCCTTGAATTCACAGTGATGCTGCAGCACCTTCCTTGCAAAAATGAGCTAGCCTTTTATTTTTCTCACATTTAGTGCTCTTACAGCGGGGAAGTGTTGTTGCCCACCTGGTAGCCCAGAGTTGTACAGAGAGCATTACATTTTAGGCATGCTTTTGCACCCTGAGCAGAAACATTTTCTGTTTTGCAGAAAGGATGGCTGATGCAGAAAGGAATCTTGCTAGTATTTGAAGGAGGCCAAATACTCCAAACTACCAGGGTTTCCCTCTTTGCCTTTCTACTAAGTTTAACCTAAGGACTGTGACTCAGTTTCCACTCCTGTTTGTCTGGGACTATTATGTTTTACCACCTTTGTAAAGCTTTGTGCCTCACGAATGAAAAAAAAAAACAAAACCAAAACAAAACACACAAAACCTAAAAAACCTACTTATGTCTCAAGCACAATTATTTTATTTGAACAAGATTTTCGAAGTAGAAAGATGGCTGAGACAAAAGATACGCTGGTCAGTTCATCAAGTGGAATTGTTTCTTTCTTTCCTAGTCACCTCTTTTTAAGAAACATCTGGATACTCTCCAGAAGGCAACTGACTGCCTGAGACAGCTTGGATTAAATCATATGCATGTATTATTCAACTTAATGGCAGTATAGCGGAACACTACATTTCAAAGGGCCTGACAGAACTGAATGCTAAATAAAGAGGGGCAATAGTGGGTCGAAAGAGATCATTCAAAACATTTCAATTTATAACAAAAGAGAAGATACACATCAACATTGACCAGATGTGTTCCCAAAAGCAGTAATGGTACAATTGCCTTTTTGTAAAGGAAGAAAGGTAATATTTTCAGTCTGTAAGACAAAGTTGTTGTAAAAACAAAGTTTTCTTTTTTCTCTTTTTCTTTTTCTTTTTCTTTTTTTTCTTTTTCTTTTTTCTTTTTGTTCTTCTTTTTCTTCTTCTTTTCTTTTTCATCTTTTTCTTCTTCTTTTTCTTTTTCATCTTTTTCTTTATCTTTTTCCTTTTATCTTTTTTCTTTTTTCTTTTTTATTTTTCTTCTTTTTTTCTTTTTTCCAAAAAGAGCACTTTATTTTCAGGCTGCAACTAAGTTTAATTTAGACATCTCTTTTCCTATTTCTTTTCCTAATTTATTCTGTAGCCATTTTACCCTCTCATCTTGACAAAAAATAGCATTTTAATATCCTGGGCACTTTAATGATACATAGTTACGAACTGTACATGTTCTGAAGATTTCGTAAGCCAAATAACTAAGAATAAAAAAGGAGTGATGGTAAATGGAGGCACAGAAGAAAAATTACTTACCTAGCAGATTTTCAGCAAAGATGACAACAGACTCCAACATGGCCTGAGCCTCTGAAGCTCCTTTGCACATTGCCCCAGTGTAGCTAAGCAGGAATTGAATGTAAAAGGAAAAGAGAGCGGAGTGAAAGAATGACCTGGGTGCATACGAGTAATTTTCCTTCATTGAAGCAAGTCACCATGCCCTCATGGTAAGAACACCAGCAAGACTCATCATGTCCCCTCTCATCATGGAGTCTGTGGTTTCTGCAAGCTCCTTGTGTTATACCCACCCAGCTAAACCGTTACCTTCCCTGGTGTGGACACAACTACGTTAACAGAAATGTTATTTTGGATCAGTGTGATTTACTCCCATCTGGAAAAGAAAATAAGTTATGTGAACATAAAACACTCCTACACGCAGGCATCTGTGTGAAGGATTATATCTTCCTACGGACCTTTTAGGAAGCTGCTGCAACACTAACCAATCAAGAAGGTGCAAAATCAAGATGTGGAGCAGAACTCACTTGTCCAGGCCACTCCAGCTGGAGTCCCGCTCCAGATGTGTACACAAGAACCACATGAGGTTCATTTTTGACCATTTCAAAGAACTCTCCTTGCAATTGGTATTTAATCATTCCTACATATTTACACGAGAGAAACATTTCCATCTCTTTGCATTTCACAGTATCTCAGTTTTAAGCTGTCTGGCAACTATGGACATTCATAAGTTTCCAATTACATCCAGCTTTTGGCAAAGAAGAATAATGTGTGTGTGTGTGAGGGGTATGGCACACGAAATTAATCACCTCACACATTTAAGAGCGAAGATGCTTAGGCTTTTCCCAGCGCTACATGGTTGGTTTTTTCTTGAAGTTTCCATTTTTGTTGACATAAGCCTGTTTCCTCAGGGAGAAAGTATGTGTTTCACAGGCAAATGTTACGGCAGGGGATCCTCCTGGGCTGCCGCTACCCCGGCACACACAGGTGCAGTCTCCGAACCCAGCCCGCCAAGGAACAGCTGGAGACAAATATCCCACAGCAAAGGATGTGTCACTGCAGTCTCGTATCAGCTTCCAGCTGCAGCGCAACATCAGCTCCTTAGACTGCGTATCTTATATCAGGGAGAAATGCAATTAAAATTCTGGCACTGACATGGAGACAAAACATTTTCTAGTAAGAAATAGGATATTTAGCCAGGGCCTTACTTCCAAAAATGCATGCATACATGCAGGAAATGTTATCTCTGAAGCTCTTTTACCTTCAATCATACGACTTGGTTTGACATTTCATCCATTTTCACAGGAACACTCCCAAACTGCCTACATGTTTCAGAAAAAGCAGAAAAATATTTTTTGCTTTTCAGCTGAGCACGAATGGACCTGGAAAGGGCAGAAACAGACAGTAGCTGACAGTTCAGAGAGAAGGGTGGCTGGAGTTAAATTGAGCAAGAGCTTCCTGACTAATTTGTCCCCACACCCGCTCAATAACAGGACTCCTTGTGCCTCCTGCTCAGTCCATGAAATAAACCTGTGGTTCTCTGAAAATGCACTGATGGCTGGGAATATAAAAGACAGATAGTAACTCTGAGAGAGAATTATTTCTTCAACTAAGTATTTGAATCAAGGCAACGTACTAGTTAAAGAAATAAAATGAACAATTATGCTTAAGCCCCTCCCACCCTAAAAAAAAAAAAAAATGTTAGGAGAAAAATGCATAAGGACAGAGCACGAAAGAAAATTTTAAAGGAGGCATTTGAATGAAGGCAGTATCATAACATAATAAATAAAAAGAGGGAATTCGTTCCAAATTTATGCCAAGAAAGGAGAGAGCATACAGAGATTCAGAAAATTATGAGAAGTATAAAACTAAATAGAGGTTATGCTGACAGGGAGCCATTTAGTTTTATTACGCTCAGATAACACAGGCTGTAATTGTTTATAAAAGCATCCAACCCAAGGAAATTTCCATAGACAAGAGGACATTTCCCAACAAAGAGCTGAATAACTGAGTAAATATCTGAAGGGTCAACCAATGAACACTGACTTCATGAGCCTCATAAAACAGCACCAAGGTGGGTTATTGCATTTTCTTTGCGGTAACGTACCGCCAGAGGAGATACAAGCATGAGGATCAGCCACGAGTGGCTGTCAGCACACAAGCTCTGTGGGGAATTTGTCTGAAAGGAGAAGTCATGGGCAGTTTTTCAAAAGCACTAGTTGGTGTCCAGCTGTGCCCCGTGGAGTTTAGTTTGGCCAGTGGTAAATGTTTGTGAAAAAAACGCCGCTAAAGTCCCACGTGTTAATGGAAAGCAGACAAGGAGGGTATGTAAATGCAGACAAATGAGAAACAAACAGCCACGGTCAACCAAGGCATCATTTCCTTCACTCCGGAGTCAAACGGGGTCAAACCGAGTCAATCTGCCACGCACGCGTTAGGCCTAGGAGTGATCTCAGCATCTCTGGGGAGATTATTCATGGGCTTAAAACAGCCCAGGCTGGAGCCTGCAGCTGAGCACAGACTCAACCCAATTCTGCCTCTTTAGCCCTTGGAAACTTGCTTCTACTTACGTCCTCAACAGCAAACCGAGGCTGTAACGATGAGCAAGTACACAAGTGATTCAAAATAACATATACAGGATGTAAAAATTCCATGTGGTCTTATCAATCAGCGGAAGTAATATCCAGAGAGGACCGTTTATCTCAGTTTAAACTCGTGAACCTGAAATGTATCCTGGGAAACAACATACAACACAAGGTAGGAAACAAAAAGTACAGGAGCAGGAGGATGTTATAATTTAATTTTCTCTGCAGGAGATGAGTTATCATGCCAGTATTTCAGATAAAGCTCATCATACATTTAAGAAACCTTTTTTTCCCCTGCATACATATTCCAAAGTTTACAAGCAACAAAAGGAATTTTGCAATTTTACAACTAGTTCAGATTCACCTGGGTTTGTCAGGAAAAAAAAAGTGAAGAAATCTAGTCCAAGTTAAAAATCTTAACACGTGCCAAAAAGAGCCACAGAGGATTTTAAAATCAAATGTTTGGAAACAGAATTCAGATTATAAGTGTGATTAGTTAACAAAATGTCTCTGATGATTTTGGAAGTTCCGTAACTTATGTTTCTGCTGTACAAATATATATATATATTTTAAAGGAATTTAAAATACTTTTGTCCTTACAAAATTCGTAAGCTGAAAGCTTTCCTCAACAAACAGAGATTGTTAGACAAGTAAATATATTAATATTTCAAAGAACATAAAAATAAGTACTAACAGGATTCCTGCCAAGAGAAGCAAAAAACTCTCTGATTCGGTTCAGTTCATTGATGGCTTGATCAGTACCCACAGCTATTGTTTTAGCCTGTTTTCCTTACCTTGGAGTGAAATAGGGTTTTTCTCCCTCTGTGATAATTATTTCTGACAGTTTCACTGTTTACATGTGAAACTGAGAAACTGTTAATTGAAATAAAAAATGAGTCACTGTTTCCAGCAATTTTTGCCAATGTTTTGATCCATGTCAATCTGAGTTTAATTATTAAGTTTTCTTTAAAGCAAGAGGCAAAGCTATATATTTTGTTTTGGCCTCATACAAATACTGCACTCTTCAGACATATATCAGTTTACCCGTATAAAGCACAGCTAAATAGGGTTGGAAGTATATTTAATGACCATGCACTAGAGACCTACGATAAAAATAACTTGAATGAGAAAATACATCTTTTTTTATTGAGGAGGATATGAGAAGTCTTTAAAGCAGATGCGATTAACCATGATATATGGTCTATCACTAACGATGCTGCCAAAGTCAACGTCTGTCGGCTGTGAGAGGGAAATCACTTGGAGAGTCAGCGGCGTGTCGTAGGCGAAGGGCAGGCCTTGCACCCCAGAGCCAACCGCGCGTTCCTCTGGTGTCTGCTGTATAAATACACATCTGCTCTCATAAACACGCTCGATTATTTGGTAGAAATTCCACCGTGACTTTACTGTTAATGGACAAACTGGGCTCAGCAGAGATGTGTGAAGTCACCAGCAGACTCCGGGATAGCAGAAGAAGTGCAAGGGAAGGTTTTCCCATGTGTTTATTGGGCCTGGGTGTGTATGAGTACATGAGAAGGAAGTGGTGGGGGAAAAGAAAAGAAAAAAAACAGCAGAAGTTTTACACCCACAAAGGAAAAATCCAAACCACAGATTTTTCATCCTGGGCATACATGAAGTAGCTGAAAACTGTTGTAGAAATCTGTCTCAAGAAGGCATTTGCATGGCAAGTTTAAATGGCCCTTCAAAAACCACGTTTAGTTAATATATACAGTGGTTCTCTCTAACTAGGAATAAGCTAATAGTCTATTAATAAATAAAATTGGATTAACATATGGCAAAATATTTTTTAAGAGATACAATTATTTATACAGAAGACACAGCACACACTCTAAGTCATGTGCCAGTGTCAACACTGGACTTGGGAAGAAAGCAGCTTCCCTATGCTACAACAAATTTCTTTCTTTTTGTTTTCTCTCTCTCTTTTTTTTTTTCCAAATCAGGGTACATCCATGACTTTTAACAAACTGTTCATAAAACAAGAGGCAGACAGCCCCACTCCTGAATGCTTTTGTTGCTCCTGGAGATGGAAGCACTCTTCCAGGTAGTGAGAAACTCTGCTTAAAGACCCTGCAAATTAGGCAGAGCAGAAAATTGAATCCACCCCTTCCACTAAACTCTTGGCTACCTCTGAGAGCAGCCAGATTTCCCAGTTTTACCAGTGACTTTCAAATTCATTTTGATTTGCAAGCCCCCGACTATTTTCTCTAATTTCTCCATAACTGAGAGGCACACCAAAAAATTACTAGTTAAGGAAATCAACGTTTTTCAAATCATCACAGAAGAAAACTTGGAGTTCCCAACTGTCTTTCGCGACCCCTACCAGTTTGCTACTCATCCGCAGTGCCAACGAAGGTGTCGGAGCAGTGTGCTCCTCCTTGCTGCACCCAGCTTGCTCTTCCCCATGACTTTATCACGCTGGTTGCACATTTCTCATGCGCTGCTGCGGGGTTCCTCCGGTCGTCACCCAGTGCGGTGCCTCTCCCCGCTGTGAAACAAATGAGAAATTGTAAACGGGATGCAAAGCGCTGTTTTTTTCTCCTCTTCCCCCTTTCCTGCAGGGTTCATGTACTGTAAGGCGGCGCAAAGATGTACGAACTGAGGAAGAGAAGGAGTTGGCTAAGCGAGTGGAGAAGGTGGTGGTCTTAGTCATGACAGCTTGCCCCTGTCAGGAGAGCCCCCATTTCTCCATGCTTTCATCCTCTGTTTCTGGATACATCTATTTGCACCAGCTCTGGAGTCTACACAGCCCTTGACAGCTGGTTCAGAGGAAAACTGAGGCTGGGTCAGAGATACCCAGGGGGGGCTTGGCAGAATCACACTCAGCTTCTTGCTTGGCTTCCTCTGTAAAGGGCTCACCCGGCCCCCTGAGGTGCTCCTTCCCTGCTTGCTCTTGTGGCATATCTCCCAGCATAAAGCTAAATCTTCCTTGAGGAAAACGGAACCACTTGTTCTTAGTCCCACCCGCAATGGACATGGACAACTCACCCATTACAGTCATCACTGTATCAGCCTCTCAAGCCTTCGATACCCTCTCATTTTCTTTTTCTCACCAGACGCAAGAACACATTCAGTCCTGATTTCTACCCGTGTTTGGACTGCTTTCCTGTTCATACTTTCTCGCTGTTTACGCTGTCCTTTTCTGGACACGCTCCAAATTATCTGCACCTGTCAAAACAAGGTGCCCTAAATCAGAGACAGAGTGCCAGCCAAAGCCTCATTAATTCAAGTGGAGCAGTATAGTTACTTCCCAGGTCTTTCTTACACACAACATTCCTGTTAATACCATCCCAGAATGCTACACAGTTTTTTCATTAAAGCAGCATCATACTGCTGACTTGTATTTATTTAACATTCACTCTGAGAACAAAGAGCCCTAAACTAAGGAAATAAGTATATAAAATAACCTGCACTTAAAAACTGTTCACTTCAGCAAAGGATTATTTCACCAGGTCACTCCTACTAAATCCCTCTTAGGACAGCAATAATACAGCTGAAACAACCAGCTTATAGTTGTTTAAAGTGTTTAAATCAATGAAAAGACCGGCAAGGACATTTCATGTATCCCAAAGGAATTTTGTAGCCTGCTGGATGTCAGATGAAAAAACAGGACTTATATTCACTTTACATAATGGACAAATCCACTGCAAAAGCTAAAGACTGAAAGTTAGGACAAACTGCAAGTTTTCTGTCACTGCTGCCTTGCATGAGCATTTTTGTTTTATTCAAACTATTGACCACCTATGGAAAACAAACTTTCTTTTAATCATTCTAAAAGCAGCTTAACACATAGATTTCTGACTAACAGTCATTTACAGGGATTATATACATGTGCAGTGAAGACATTTTTCTGGTTAAAAGAACCCAGGAATCACTTGTACCGATACAACGAGATCTCTTCTATCAACCAAGTGGGTTGCACAGCTGAAGAATATCTTTGTGAAACAGAACAGAGGAAAATCTCAGGGCCAATGGGTGAGAGGAACTGGAACATCAAGTAAATATTTTCTATCTCTTTGCAAAATGATAACTGAGATGGAAGGGTTATTTTGGTAATGGGACAGCGAAGTATGAACAGCAGCTCCTGAGGGAGCACATGTAGCTTCCCATGAGCTGTCACTTGGCAGTGGCAGACAAAAATGGGCGTCTGCCTCTTAAACAAATAGGTAAAGAACATTTTCATGCATGCTGTATATAACTCACTGTGCATTTAAAGAACTTCATGTGTATTTGTGACAACAGATACTATAAACATACAGCAATAAAACTTCAACACCATTCTGCCTTATCAGATACTCAGCACAGGTTCTGACAAATACATACATTGAAGGTACTAGAACCACTATCCTGGGACAAGAGGAAACTTCATACCGTACACCCAGGAGTTTGTATCTTTAGGGAAAAACAAAAAAAAAATCATTAGTTGGTTGTTTTCTCTTCAAAAACCCGTTTTTCTCTCCTGCCCTACCCTCTTATTCCCCATCTACCCATGAAATTATTTGCTTAATTAATAGGAATTTAACCAACTGGTCAGCTACACTTGTTGCTATCGTTTTCTCCAGTTGCACCTCATCGACTGTTTTTGCTGTGCATTCCCCAGTGCTGTTTAGGCCTTCTCTCCAAGGTATTGCCACTTAAAACTATAACATGTTTGCATAAGGCATATTACAGAACTTTTAGCAGGGAAATTTCACCCCGACAAATTATTTTCGAAAAGTTGTCGCAAATCATTCAACAAATCGAGCTGTCAGCATCCCAGAAGTCCCGCATTTTCCATTTAACAACTGAGCCCAAAGGACTTCTGCTGTGCTCCCAGCCTCCCCATAGTCAGGAGCATCCCTCTGGGAGGCAGCTCCCCATCACGAAACAGTCAGTGCCACCAAGCTGTCTGTCCCGTGCAGAAAATCCTCTGCGCTCAGGTCATCATAAAAGCCCCTGAAACTGAAGCTGCTTAATACATTTCAAACTCTTTGGCAACAAAAGAGAGAAGGAAAAAAAAAGCTTCTCCAGCAAGCTAACTCTTTACTAACTCTTGGTTAAGCTTGTTGAAGTTCCCTTGTCGTCTTGAATCACAGCTAACTTAAGTCCTCTGCTTACCACCATGTTTTTCAGTTTACAAAGAGAAGCACTGCAATTACACTGAAGTAATAAATGACAATATATAAAATACAATAACAGCTTGAAGAGAACATGAAGTAATTCAGCAATTGCTTAATGAGTTCAAGGAAGAGACTTTTGACATCCTCAAGCACACATAACAATAGACTTCAATGTATTTCATACTGTAATGGGAATTAACGAAAAGTTTATTGCACTAGAAAATGTAAAAGGAAAATTCACCTATTATAAAGTAATGCAGGTCATATGAAAGGTAGACTTCGCTCTAGTAGTTTTTACAGTCTACTAACAAGAAAATTTCTATCCTTGTTACCACAGGGGTACTTCTTCACTACAAAAAAGATTATGTCTGTGTGTTTGTATACACTCACATTCAGTATTGCTAAATGCTGCTTTGCTCACGGGCAAGCTCTTGAGCTTTGTGATCAGCAATGACCAAAGGAGAGGCACTGCAACCCATCAGTGACTGACTCTTTTTTCTCCTCAGCACACGGCTGTATTGCCATTTGCTGTCCTGGAAATCCTTGCCACACCACATCATTACCCAGCAAAGAAGAAGGGATTGATCCTATTGGGGTGTGCCTTTTTTCTGTATACCGGCTGGTACGTATTACATAATTTAAAACATTTTCTTCAAGTGATCTACTTTATAAAACTAGGCTGAACACTGTACTTAGATTACGTTCCCTCCCAGGCACATGGGAGACAGTAGTCTGTTCTGTGGAGAAGCCATTTAAACTTCAACTGAGACCCATGAAAACAGGCAGAACAAGTTTCTTCAAACACAATACAGATCCTGAAACCTCTACTAGAAAAACAACTAAACTGCCATAAACTCTGGAGTACTTTGAGTTATTTCTGCTGAGCTGGAGTCCTCCTTTCATTTCTACTAGTACCATGAAGTTTACCTCTGTTGCTGTCTTCTCACTGCAAAACCACCAAATCTCAAAGGCCTGGAGGTCATGGGAGCAGAAGAGGAGTAGAAGTTTGATACTTGGCAGGGACACATGACTGGGTTTAGAAACCTGAGATAGAAAATGATACTCAGAGCCAGGTGCAAACTGACAGGTAGCAAGGAGGCATCTCCCCCATTGCCACCTCCCACTCCGCCCATGGACACCACCTAAGTTTCCACCAATGTGCCACAGTTGATCTACAACCTGTGGGAGGATGATCCTAAGAGAATAAACTATATCTAACCAGGCTCCCCGCTCTACCCATAGCCCTCCACCTACCTCCTGTGTGCATCACAGACCCCCGGAGCTGGGTTTGCACCCACTCCTGCTCATTGCATCCCAGATGCCATGCCAGGGTCTGGAGGCACTGGCCACTCCATCAAACTATGAGTAGCTCTCAACACTTTGATCCACTTTGATGACGCCTTATGTTGAGAGTTGGCTCGGGAACAGGTCCATATAGTTTCAAGGCACACTGCGATATCAGTTTCTAGAGCTCGGGAAGTACCTGGGCACCAGGGTGGAGGATACAGAACAACTGGTCAGCAAGGAGGGGCCTTGTCCTCATGCAAAGCTTTCTGAGAAGTCACTGGGGACTATGAGGGAATCCATCCTTCCCATTCCTACCCAGCAGTTCTCACTCTCAGCTAGAGATTACATTCAGTCCACAGAATGAAAATCTGGAATAGAAAAACTGCATAGCTGAAACACTCCTGTGACCTGGAACCCCTCAGAGTGGCTGTGGAGGCCATGGACTTCATTGCTATTTTATGTAACCAAGTCGGGAGCCATTTATCCTAATCCAGCCCAGAGCCTAACTGGATTACAACCACAGCTTCCTAAATTCCTTTCCTATGCTCTGGTTCACCCAGTTGCTTAACACCAGCTTTGTTTTTCTTGTCTTCTGACAGCATTTGGTTTTTACTGCCTTTGAGACCAGACAGCTCTCCAGGTGACTACTGCAGTCACATGTGCCATGCTTTCTCCTAAAGTCCCCATCAGCTGAGTAATTTCACCTCACAGGAGAAATGGCTCGTGCCAGGGCCAGAATCCTCATCAAAGGATGAGGATCTACACAAGGATTAACACATCTGAGCCCTCCCAGTATCTTCTCTGAACTGATGTTTCGTGGTGCTGCCAGGGTCCTGAGTGGAAGGTGGTCTCTTAGAGAGCTTGGCCCTGTGTCCCAGGGCTCTGGTAACTGGATAAATGACACTAGGATTTCAATATTGCTGCTTTTCCTCCTCCCGAGGCAGCAAAGAAACACCTCCCATCCGCTTTCCTTTTCCCTCCTTGTCTTGGTTCCCTGTAACGAGAGATAACAGCTTTCAAGTAACTGAAAAGTGGTTTAGCCTCTGCACTGAAATCTTAACATGCATATGTATTTTACCGTCAGTGCTACGACCCAGTTCTTTAATAGCTCCATTTGGGCACCTTACAATTTTGCAAGCAACGCTGTCCTTCAAATGAGCCTCTCCTTGAACTTCCCTTCCTCAGCATTGATGGTCTGAGAACTGACCGGTCCCAGCAAGGTAGCGAGAAACGGAGCAGCCAGTGATGCCTTGCACCAGGTACCTGCCTCTGCGCGGGGCTTTGAATACCTGTAGTGCTCCAAAAGGAAAGGTTGCTTTCAGGTGTGGGACACCGAGGTGAAGAGAAACATTAGGCATGTTAGCTAATTCTTACAAGGATGGACTTTGAATCCCCTGGTTGCATTAGGTAATGACTTACTTCTGGAGTCATCCCATTGGAAACGCTAAAGACTATATAAATTTTAAAACTGACATTTTAAATCTGAAGAAGAAGTAACAACAGATTGCCCTTTCCCATTTCAATGGTAATAGATCAGTATAAAATAAATATTAATCTTCACAGTTTTGCATGTGTTTCTGGAGAAAAGTTCAAACTACCTTTGTGAGGGAATATAAATCATTACAGATTGCCTCCGTATAAAAAACCTAAAATACATAAAAACCCAAACAAAATTAAATCTAGAGGCTGATGGCTTTCTTGTAATATGCCCATATTCCACCTCTGTTGCGAATCAAAATATTTTTCCTTCACTGCATGGTCTTTTTCAGCTCAAAACCTCTTAATTTTGAATTAACCACAGCCTCAGAGACCTTATATGTGGCTAATAGATTTTCTTCTTTCTGGATCGTCCAATTTAATAATTCCCTATAGATGCCTTTTTTTTTTTTTTTTTT
>VWYH01006688.1:0-69532 GCA_013399365.1 Pampusana beccarii | reverse complement strand
TCCTGAGTTGGAAGGGACCCACAAGGATCATTGAGTTTCAGCTCCTGTACTATGACAGCGCATCACCTCTCCCTGGTATCTATATGCTGTCCTCTATCCTATAGCAGTTTGGCAACTCGGGTTATAGCCAGGGCTGTTATTTCAATATGTCCTCCCCATTATTCTGGGTGTTGTCTGTTTCTGTCTCACTACTGCTATCCAAGGTAAATTCTTGGTAAAAATTGAAATAGGGTAAAATAAAATCATCAAAATAATGAGCCTCTGAATCCTGCATGTATATTTAACGGGTGATTACCCATGAAAAATAAGCAACATGCATCTGTAAGTTGTGCGGTGCATTTTACGAAATCCCTAGGAAAGAAAAAAAACAAACCTCCAAAAAAAATAAACCCCAAAACTGTGAACCATTCTGTGATCAAAATGAGTAAGCTCAGGAATCTGGAGGTATGCCACAAGATTAAAAAAACCCAAACAAACAAACAAACAAACAAGCAAAAAAACAAAACACCCAAACAAAACAAACTGGCAACACACAGCTCTCACAAAGTTAGAAAGCTGAAAGTGCTTTAGTGCTTCTGCATAGTCATTTGTTTAGGTTCAAAAATATGGGTTGAAGTGCTTCATGTCAGGTGGCTGAATTGGATCAAGATAATCTAGCTCCTCATTATATAAAATAAACAATTGTCACTCTCTGTTTTATTGTTCAAGGCATGTTAAGAAAACAGTAGCCCTACACAGTGAAGAACGCCTACTGACATTTGCATGGGCTCCTGTTGGCATCCAGGATTTGGTATTTCTTCTCAGCTTTGATGTGGCCTTTTGTGCAGGCTTTTTTTGTTGTTGTTTAAATTACTTAGCTGTTTTACAGCCCAGGTTATTTGATGAAAGAACCTACCTTAAATTATGGAAATGGATCTCTACACATTTCCATGCTCAACTCAGGCAGCTCCACTACCAAACCCTTCAATTTCTCCGCTGTCTCTTAGGTGAGGATTAGCAAATTTCTCCTCAGAGGAAAGGAAAAAACCTCCTGTTTTATGCCCTGCCCTTTTCTGCTCTAACTAGAGAAATCATTTTTTCAGACGTGTGGGGGTTATTTTTCTTAGCATGCTCCCATTCTTCAGTTTCATGGCACATTTTCAGGCTGGTGGGCCAGCTGGTTTGTCAGTTCTCTTCGAGACGTGGTGCTCAGTGCNTTTTTTTTTTTTTTTTACCCTCTGTAAATGTGGCAGTTGCATTAACATTAATGGACAGGTAACTAGAACAGGATAATTTCCCCAGTTACATCCAGCTGTAGAATCATAGAATATCCTGAGTTGGAAGGGACCCACAAGGATCATTGAGTTTCAGCTCCTGTACTATGACAGCGCATCACCTCTCCCTGGTATCTATATGCTGTCCTCTATCCTATAGCAGTTTGGCAACTTGGGTTATAGCCAGGGCTGTTATTTCAATATGTCCTCCCCATTATTCTGGGTGTTGTCTGTTTCTGTCTCACTACTGCTATCCAAGGTAAATTCTTGGTAAAAATTGAAATAGGGTAAAATAAAATCATCAAAATAATGAGCCTCTGAATCCTGCATGTATATTTAACGGGTGATTACCCATGAAAAATAAGCAACATGCATCTGTAAGTTGTGCGGTGCATTTTACGAAATCCCTAGGAAAGAAAAAAAACAAACCTCCAAAAAAAATAAACCCCAAAACTGTGAACCATTCTGTGATCAAAATGAGTAAGCTCAGGAATCTGGAGGTATGCCACAAGATTAAAAAAACCCAAACAAACAAACAAACAAACAAGCAAAAAAACAAAACACCCAAACAAAACAAACTGGCAACACACAGCTCTCACAAAGTTAGAAAGCTGAAAGTGCTTTAGTGCTTCTGCATAGTCATTTGTTTAGGTTCAAAAATATGGGTTGAAGTGCTTCATGTCAGGTGGCTGAATTGGATCAAGATAATCTAGCTCCTCATTATATAAAATAAACAATTGTCACTCTCTGTTTTATTGTTCAAGGCATGTTAAGAAAACAGTAGCCCTACACAGTGAAGAACGCCTACTGACATTTGCATGGGCTCCTGTTGGCATCCAGGATTTGGTATTTCTTCTCAGCTTTGATGTGGCCTTTTGTGCAGGCTTTTTTTGTTGTTGTTTAAATTACTTAGCTGTTTTACAGCCCAGGTTATTTGATGAAAGAACCTACCTTAAATTATGGAAATGGATCTCTACACATTTCCATGCTCAACTCAGGCAGCTCCACTACCAAACCCTTCAATTTCTCCGCTGTCTCTTAGGTGAGGATTAGCAAATTTCTCCTCAGAGGAAAGGAAAAAACCTCCTGTTTTATGCCCTGCCCTTTTCTGCTCTAACTAGAGAAATCATTTTTTCAGACGTGTGGGGGTTATTTTTCTTAGCATGCTCCCATTCTTCAGTTTCATGGCACATTTTCAGGCTGGTGGGCCAGCTGGTTTGTCAGTTCTCTTCGAGACGTGGTGCTCAGTGCAAGGCGGCAGGCTGGGTGCCTTTAGAGAGAGTGGGACTGCATTCCTGTGTTAGCACTGCTGTGGGAATTATGGCAAACTCCTCAGATTTAGGGGGTTTTGTTTGGCTGGGTTTGTTTTGATTTTCTTTTTTTTTTTTTTTTTTTTTTTTTTTTTTTTTTTTACTTTTTTTTTTTTTTTTTAAGTCAGGAACTAAACCTTTTAGGACTCCTTGGACCCAAAGGTTCTTTTTAGGGAAGTGTTACCTGTCATTAGAATGGCACATCCTCATAACAATCACTGGAGGCCTGCCCAATTTTATATTCTTTACATATCCAATACAAAGATATATAATTGCATCCATAAAAATGTATTTTTTTCCTATATTTATACATAAAGACCATTTTTGTGTTCTTACATCCAGGCCTTTGCTACCAGCTATTCTTACGAGCTGTAAACAACAAAAATAATATCAGTGAATTGACAGCTGCTACAAGATGTTTTCTGAGAGAGGAAAAAGGCAGAAAGAGAAGGCCTAAGTAGAGGAAAAGAAGCCCTGTAAATCAGACATATTCATCCTTTTTCTTTTTTCCCTCTTGCAAATGCTGCTTTGCAAATGGTTCCAGAACAAAGCAGCTACATCTTTGTTTCCTACCTATCTGCTCCTGCTATTCAACTGAGAGTAGAGGTGCTGAAGAATTCCACTTACCCTCTCCACTCCTGAAAATTTCTTTCCACTCCCCAAAATATGGTCAACAGCAGGAGGATAGAGACTGTGAAAAACATCACTTTGTCTCCACGGACCCTCAGGATCTGGATAGGAGCTGAAAAGCTGTTGTGACTAAAGAGCAGACACGTAAGAGCTTATTTGAATAAGCCAAGTGCACATTTCTATTTCTGAGTATTTTGCTATTTTACTGCTATTTTACTGCCATTAATAGCCAATGCCACCAGGGTGACAGCAGAACATTATGTGCATTTCAGCCTGCCCTGAAACCCATCTAATTTAGCAGTGGCTCAAGTGTGCTTCACAGCAAATAGCCCAAATGTGAGGAGATGTATCCACAGCTGAGCTAATTTTGTCTGTATCAAGGCTGTTTTGATAACTTGGCACTTCAGGAGTTAGAAATCATGAAGTGGTTGTTCTAACTGAATGGTCCTAACCAAAGTTCATTTCTCTCTTTGACTAGGGTCCTATGGATTTATTCTGTAACGGGAGAGTGGGTATATCCTCTCTTTGCGTTGTTCAACCCAGCCGGGCTAGTAGCTTTTTTCGCTGGTAGCCTTGGTGTCATCATCACTTTCTACAACTTCGGGGAGTTCCTCAACCGTATGATATGGGGTCAGTCCAAGTTTTGTTTTTTACTTTTATCCGTAAGAAAAAAACAACAACTCTAAAATGGATTCCTGTGATTACCTAGGCAGATGGGGAGAGGAAGGGGGCTGGCATTTGGGTGTTTGATAGAGATTGCCAGGTCCTGACCAGCTAATAATAAACAGACAAAAAAATCAGGGCAAGAATCCCGGTGTTACCAGATAAAAGTCTCGGCCAGTTTTCTCTAATGTGGCTTAAGCAGCGCCTCTTACCTGCATAACCGCTGAATTTCTAATTCCTTCTCAAACAAAGCTCCAGAGAAGCAAAACCTCTCCGGCTGATACTCTTACACCTGCATCATGTGGCGTTTGTCTGATTAGGGAATGGCACTGTGCACTGACAACTTATAGGAAAGCATTAGTGCATCCAAGTGAAAGCATCGCAGCAGCTCCATGAGTAAAGCAGTGTTTCAGGGCGTTTTAACAGGTTGTTGAGAACATTTCCCTTCTGCTTCAGTAGTGGAATAATCAGTAGTGATTTAAAGAAAGTGAAAGTCAGCCTCCTTGGACAAATGAGCAGTTAGAAAAAAATAGTTTAGGAGGACACATTCAACAGTTGGAAGAGAGAACTGATGAAGCAACTTTGGGGGTTTGGCCTGGGATTTTGTTATTATTATTAGTTTCCTTTCTGGTTTCCTCTCTTTCAATCAAGATTAAGTTTCTGAGGATGAAAGTGTTTCTGTCAGGAAAACGTGTGTATTTTATTTAGGACAAATGTGCGAACATTTGCAATTTATTAAACTTGTTTTCTGATGAAAGAAAAAACCCTGCAAAAACACCGCTGAAAATAAATAAGACAACCTCCCTCTGTTCTCAGGGAACATTTGATGCCTGGTGCATTTTGTGAAGTCTCACATGCCTGTCAAGCTAAAGTAGAGTGTCTGTAGCTGGTCTCTCACTATCCGCACTCAGTTACCTAAAAGCAGCAGATTTTCAAATGTGCTGAATAACCAGCTTCACTGCTTGATACCTTTGCAAATAAGATGCTTGCTCTACATGTCCATGTTTGGAAATTCTGGCTGAATTCTGTTCTTGCATAAACATGATATGAGATGAGGATTGCTGGTAAATGAAAACAAACTTGCAGCCTTTCTGAACTACCTCTAGTTTAAGAGGCATCACATAAATAGTAACCACTACTACTTATAACTTTTGCCCCGGTATTTAATCAAAGACCACATCATCACCACTACAAGACAGTATAGATCTTGTTTGTATCAGACCTTTTATCATCTAGGTATAAGATTTTTTCGTCACTGAGTACGTATTTGTAATTTCAGGCCTGGAGTATGCCTGATAGATAAGTTGGAGATAATAAAAATTTAAATAATTCTTTTTCCAAGGTGTTACTTGACCAGACAGAACACCGTGCCAAGCAGAGATCAAATTAACTGCAAAAGTTAGACACATTTTGAACAGCTGACTAGATACACTCACGTGAGAAAGAGGTGTTAATTCAAGAGATTTCTAAGAAACTGGGGCAAGCACTCAACTTTCTGTTCTGTACACACAGAAAGGCTGAAAATCACCCCCAGTTGTGAAAGCGCGAATGTAACCTCAGAGAATGCATTTAAACTTGGCATACACGGTATCTTCCCTTGATGTCTAATGTGATCTTGCAATCCAGAGAGGCCCCCTGTGTGTGGTGGGTCTGCCTCTCCACGCATACTTGATATTTTCCAAAAGAGCCACAAAATCATGGCCTTAACAATTACATGGTGCCATCATGCACACGCAGGATGCTCCCCCTGAGTTACGGTTCCCCCATCTGTGCCAGCTCTCGCCACTTCCCGTGCATCCTCAGCTCTTCATCCCCAAGACTGGCAACATCCCCTAGATTTGCCATACACCAACAAGAGAAGCTACACCCCAACAGCTGGAAACTCTGTGGTATGCGAGGCTGCAGTTTGATAATACAGGGGCCTTTGGCAGCAATAATTTCTCTGTAAGCTCCTGCCCACCGCCCCTCACTCCTTCCTACTCCACCACACACGCTTGTTTCTTGCAAGCAGGGACTGTTTTCAACTCGGATCGTTTTCCCAATCCGTTTCCTGGCAGTGTCCACCCAAGGGAAGGGTAGGACATCCTTAAGCTGGTGTTGGTAACAGAGTCCCAATAAGCATTGAAACACAGCCAGAGGAGAGATACCCCAAATTACAGTGTGCCAGGATCTTAATATGTTCCTGACTGATGCATCTTTGGCTCAGCATTGCTAGAGTAAAAACAGCTGCAAACCGAATGAGGACACAATTCCAACATACCTTTCTTCTCACAGCAAAAATGGCTCCACATAGTTTTATTCATCCTACTGTTTCCTGCCTCACCTTCCCATCACAATAAGGTAGATGATGCAGTAAAAATAGACCTACAGAGAAGAAAAACAAAAAGACAAAAAAAAAAAACCCAAACCAACAAAACCAACCAACAAACCACACACACACAAAGCAAAATAATCTGTAGTGGTAGAGGACAAGGGTTTTCATTTCTCCTTACCCTCCACCCTGCCCACCTCCTCCCTCTCCCAAAAGAAAGGATACATGGAAGGGCACTTCTGCCCTCCCTTTTGCTGACTGTTTTAGCACCCAAAGCCACAGTCTGAGTTACAGAATAATTCAATAGTTCCTACAGGCATATCTGGAAACACCTTCTTCCATAACACCTGTGGCCACCAAGCAGTTAGACCTGATGCTGGTGGCACCTGCCTGGGCTGCTGTGACCAGGCTGCATCCCAGGTAGGGATGAAGGCTCCAGGGCAGCTGCTCATTTTTCTTTCCTTCCCACTCGAAGGAAGAAAGCTGGCTGAGTTTGTGCCCAGATAAGCTGCGTTTATTCAAAGGTACAAGTGGTTAACAAATAACTCCACATCAGTGGCAAGCCTGGTTTCCTTCTGGACTTACATCCTCTGGCAGAATGTAGGCTGCAAATGAAGCTTGGCCCACAGTGCATCATGCTTCATATGGGCTCTCTTCCATGTTCCTTTATAGCTTCAGGCCACTATCACTTTTCCTAAAACGAGCTACATAAATATTTATTATTTTTCACTGTAAATACATATATACATTCAGCTCCAACTTATTCCAAAGTCTACGGATGGCAGCTTTCATCTTTGAGCAAGTTATTCTTAAAGCTATGTCCTGTGCTCGAGCAAAAAGATGCAGTATCATTTTTGAGAGCTGGAAAATCCAGGCTGTCAAATAACATAACCTTGTTTTTCCTTTTCAGAACAGCCAAAAGATGCCAGACCCTAAATTTGTTTTATTATTTATAGACAAACTGTTTCATACTGTATTGGAGGTTTTAAAAATGTATTATCTCTCATGTGCCTCTTCCTTCCCTCACACAGTTGGATTGGTGGTAACTAAGGCAACCCAGCTGCACAGCCTGAGAGGCACAGAAAATAGTACCAGTAATGACTTTTTTTTTGTTTTAAATCCCGGAGTTTCTAGAGTATTAGACAATGTTGAGCAATACAGAAACTCCAAAGAGGATAATTGGAAACAATGGGCTTATTCTTTTACTGCCATAAATTTACCTCAGCCAAGAATTTGGCTGCAGGGTCTGAGCACCAAAGATGAACCATGTGACAGCTTCTCCCGATCCCAATGGGTAGAAAACGTCACGCAGGCAACTGCTCTTGTGTTTCTTTGACCAGTCAAACTAGAACCCCCCAAAATAAAACAAAGCCGTTTTCCCTCGGGTTTTGCTCCTGGTGAGACAACCAGATGCTAAGGAGAAATTCAGATCAAAGTTCTGCACATCAGACAAAGTAGCATTTCAGGTGAGGTCTCTTCTCTGGCACCGCCATCTGAAGATGGAGCAGATTCATTTGCCTTCCATTTAACACACCTGGGGAAAAATAAAATAAAATAAAATAAAATAGAGACCCCCCACATTCAGCTGCTTCATTTCAACACATGACATAGCAACAGTTACCTGCTCCACCAGTAATTTAAATGCCTTCTGAGGGACACTGAGCAAACCACTTGTGAGATCCTCACAGCCACAAAGCCTCTGCCAAGTTCAGAAAAACGCTCACCCCCAGGTGGCGGAACTGTCTTTTGGGAGAGAAATGGGGCAGAAAGGGAGGCCGGCTGCCAGAGCGGGCAGCAGCTCCAACAGCCCCATGCCTGGCTGCTCGCTGTCCCTAGGAAGGGAAAGCTTGGCCAACAGCTGGCTGAGGAACACCAGGGGCAAAGCCAAAATAAACGATATTGTAAAGCAAGGGATAAAGCAGCACAACAAGAATAAGAGTCATTGCTCTCAGGCAAAAGAGGAAACTTATGGTGGGGTAACTTCCTCATGCCCAGGGCATGGATGGATGTGCTCCTCCAGGTCTTCTGGGAGCTCTTGAATATCTTGCAGAGAGATTGCTGAAATGTATTCACCCAAGACTGAGCTAAAGTTAGATGGCAATCCTCTCCTTTTTGAAGTACTTTGGCATGAAACGCGTTTTCTAGAAACACATAACATGTTTTAGGAACCGATTATTTTTCCCTGAATTCTATTTTTGTATTTACATGCTTGTGAAATCAAGTTCCTTTAATACCCTGTAGGTAGCTATCAGGAAACCCAGCCTGTGTGACAGCTCATGAATCCGTGCAATACAAAGCAATACTGTAACATAATTGAATTCTTGATGCTCTCATTCTCCCGAACAGCTGTGGAGACTGCAGAAACCAGAAGGGCAAATGAAGGGGTGCCAAGGGTATCTGTGTGGGGCACGAAGTCATTCTACCATTGTACTTGTACAGGCCTATAAACAGCAGTTTTTGTGTAAACGTTAAAATGCCCATGTTCTGTAGGTCATTATTGCTCCAAAGAGAGGTTCCACACTTTGTTATCAAAACCCTCTTCTTTAGACTCCAGGTGAGATTTTTGAACTGAGCCTCCTTTCCAGAAGATACCTTCATTTGTTCTATTGTGCCTTTAAGAACAAAGAATAAAAGTCCAGGGTATATCTATTTCTTTCAGTGAACAAATGAAGTTTACATCTAAAATTTCACTATACTGCTAGTGATGAATGGAATTCAAGTTTAAAAGGATTTACAGCCCAGAGTTTGCAACCTAAATATGAGTATTAACTTTTTCATAGAATTACAGAATCATAGAATATCTCAAGTTGGACTTTCGTCTCATCCATCCATCCTAGTTGTGCCACAAATCTGTGATGGTGTATTTATATCCTTCATATTTGTCACTCCCCCAAGGTGCAGATTACCCCTCGGGTACAGTAGCCTGGCTATTTAAAGGAAACCTGCACCATCTGTCACATGCCTTACTCTTGCTGACAAGTTTATCTGGTGATCCACTGGAGGGAGATGGGATCGGAAGCTCTGGCAAGCCAGGGCTTACGATTTCATCACTGGAGGCCAGAAAGTAACAGGTGCTTGCTAATATGCTGTCACTGGCCTAACAGGCTAGTCTCCTTTTTGGTGGCTCTTTTCTTCCCCCCCATCTTCAAAATATCTGTTTGGTCAGCATACGACACTTACAGGCTCATTTGGGAAAGAAGAAATGCCAGGATTTTGTTCCGTATCAGATCAATCGCCAAATGCTGTGCAGGCTGGAAAGAAATAAAATACAATAATCAGGGTTGCAGAGCCTCTGAGGTCTACGGACAAGGAAAGCACCTGTGTTTAAGTGATCAGCAAGTAAGAAGAGACAGTGCTTTAGATAAGGTACACAAATATTTGGTTATTGCCGCAGTTGGTGCCTCGCAGTAGCACATTTGATCTCTAGCAGGTGCTCCAGAAAGCTGTGGATCCTCAGTAGGTCCTGTGCCATCCTGGTCAGCCATGTGAGGATGCTCCAGACATCTTAGCTGCAGGGATTAATATCTGCTGCCTTTCCAGACAAGCTTTATTTTTAAAGGTTTTCAACATACTCTTACGTCAAGCTAAGTTTGTTTGGGGGCAGATACTTTTTCCCCGCTAGCAAAGCACCGTTATTCTAAATGGATGTGGTCCCTGGTAGATTTCAAATCAGTCCTCAGGAGTCAAGTAACTTCTCAGTTACATCCCCAGCTTATTTGACTTCTGTAGCACTTTGGCATTAGCAGCAGGTCCAAGCCGTGCACTGATATCTCACTCTCACTCCCAGACATGTTTGGTTCCCCAGGGATATTGGGATGCTGGGTAGGATGATGTGTTCCTGGCCCAATGGTGTGCTTGAGGTGTGAGAGCACTTCTCTCTTGTGCCTTTTTTTCCCCAATAATCTCTTCTCCTCTACCGCTGAACAGGAGATGCAATAGTAATACTGGACTACAGACAGAAAGTCAAGTGAATCCTCCTCTACAAGCCAAACAACCTCTCCGTGAATGCTGAAGCCATGAAGTAGAGGAAAATAAACGCAGCCGTGATAAATCTTTTCTCCAATGCATTGCACCTTCTGGTGAAGCCATCATGTCATCAGACATATGGAAAACTGGTGGAAAATATGAAATGTTTGCCTCTTACATGATGACTCTGCAACTGCTATGAGGAAGAAAATTGTGTTCATCTGTTTACAGAGATTTCTCATCTCTTGCACAATGTACGTGAGGATGTGTCCATGGTTAAAACTCATCACTGGTAAATGAACTCCCTCATGAGCTTGGCACCACTCTGTAAAAGACCCGTGAATGTGAGCCAGCTCTTGTTTGGATTGCCCTTCATCAAGTCTGGAAAAAATTAAGAGGAGGGATAATTTTAACAGTGCTGTAACTTCCAAGATAGCTAGATAACAAATTGGGCTAACAAGGGCTGTAATTAGGAAAGTCTGCTCAGAAAGTTCACCATGAAGCCAAGTTCTTCTAACGAGAAACATTTTGGAATATTAATATGCATAATATCTCCCCTCTATTTTAACAAGAAATCTGAACGCAACACTTTCTTCCTTTTTCTTGATTTCAGTTAATCTTGCAGCAAAAGTAACCTAATTATACTGACTGTATGATTGCTTTGACAGAAAGCATGTTAATTTAAAGCACTGTTTAACATAAAGCTGCCTGACATATAATTACACTCCATTCACATGTTTACTAATCTTGCTCAATATAGTTGATTTCTGTTATTAGCCTCAACATCTTGTTAACATCTAAAACACTGAAGATCTGCTTTGCAAACTCCAATAAACTGGCAAAACCGACAGTAGCGTAAGTGTTCCTTAATGGTCAACATGAAATAGAAAGATCTCTGTTATTAGCTCTGCATTTAAACAACGATTTGAAACAGGTCACAGTATTTGAATGTCTAACTCCATCCTCATCGCCAAAACCCCCAGCTTAAAGCGACTGTGCACACAGTTCACCAGGGTGTTATTTTTATCTTTTGAATGCTGCTGGAGCTTAGTAAAAACTAAACACATTGTAAGCTGCTTGTGAGCAACTAAAAAAAAAGAAAAAAGTATATACATAAGATTGTTCTTCTCAAATGTTAAGCACCTGATAAAATTCTAGTCTCAGAAGTTAACACACCAGGGTTAGACTGTGAACTAAGTTAACTCAAAGGCGTGCATGCATTCAATAACTCCCAGTTTATCTATGTAACTTGCTCTAGCTGACTTTGCAAGGAGAATGTAAGCAATTGCACACCCCCACTCCCACCCCCCTTCCTTTTCTGTTGAAGCTAACTGAGAACATGGAAAGAATTCAGCTGAGAGATGTTGGTCAAAGGAAATATTTCAGAGAGACAGAAGAAAAAAACATGAGGGGAATTAGGGAAGAGGAGAAAGTTCAAAAGACTCCCTGTACAGGTTTATGGGGTATTTTTTCCTCTCTCTTTTTAGAGTTATGTTATTTTGTACTGGTAGTCCAGTGCAAACAGTTTAAATGTCAGAAACTCAAAACAAAGCCTGAGCCCTGACACGGAGGGGCAGTTTTTTCCACATCCAATCAGAGGAGCTGAATGGCAGATCTTGTCCTCAGTTCCTGCTCACACCGGGATCACCCTTGAGACCTGGCGTGGTGACTGTGCTGCTGGACTACAGGGGGTTGAGAAGAACTAGGGTGAGGTTGAGGGTGTTTCTTTCTTTGAAAAGGGCTCAGAAGAGGCACTACTGTCTGCCACATCCTGCATGGAGAGGCTGGATCCCAGTCATGCCCTTTGGGAAAGCGATCATAGAATCATAGAATAGTTTGGGTTGGAAGGGACCCTCAAAGGTCATCTAGTGCAACCCCCTGCAATGAGCAGGGACATCTTCAACTAGATCAGGTTGCTCAGAGCCCCGTCCAGCCTGGCCTGGAATGTCTCCAGGGATGGGGCATCTACCACCTCTCTGGGCAACATGGGCTAGTGTTTCGCCACCCTCATTGTAAAAAATTTCTTGCTCGTGTCTAGCCTGAAAAATGTGATCAGGAACATCTGTCCCCAAAACACAAATGCTGGGAACCCAGGTTTGCTTTGCTTCTTTCTCTGATGCACACAAAGCCCTGTAAGGAAGACAGTGTGCATTCCTGTTCACAAACCGACATTTTCCCCGTGATTTCAAAAAGGTTTTGCTGAGGTACTCTGAGTAAGGATCTAGCCTTTACAACAGTAGATTCTCTTTCCAGTCTGTTTCTCTTTCTCTCACTCATTTTATTTTGAGTAAGTATGCAAAGTCAGTCAGAACTGTTTATTTATAGCTGTAGATTTTCATGGCTGTATAAATTAGAGGTTATTACTGAATGAGATGCCCGCCCACTCAGCCAGTGCAGCTGTACAGGAATCCTTTCATGCTGCTCAATGGTACGCAGTCTCAATCAGGAGGAAAATGACATGGGCCTGGTCAGATGAAGGGACCACTGCTTAAACCCTCAGGCAAAAAAAACAGCAATTAATTTTTTCCATGGTACAATGTGCAATATGACAACCACAATTTCCTAATACTATTTAGACCTGTCACTTTTATTTGGCAGAGAGAGAAAATGAAGGTTTAAATTAACCAGAGGGAAAAAAAAAAAAAGCCAACCAAACAAGAGAAAACAAAAACAAACCCAAAACAACAACAACAAACTACTAGGACCTACCCCTGCACTTTTTACAAGATTAAGTGATTTTTCTTTGGAGCGAGGGAGAGGCATGGGGACAGTCAGAGAAAATAAAACTGGTTGTTATTTGATGTAGAGCACCATCAGAAAATAAGGACCTATCCCATACACAAAGACCTATTTCCAGCAGAAACAGCTGGAAAGCAATATCCATCACAAGTATGAGCTTTCATCTCAGCTCACACCTTTGTAGCAGTTTACTCCTGCAAAAAGCATAGGCAAGTGCTAATTTATTCCCTCCCCAATTTCCCACACAGATTTCTTGGCTCAAGTCTCTGTCAGAGCTTCAGGGTCACAATCTGACCTCAATAACATAACTTAGGATTGTTCCAGGCCTCCAGTGGAACTACTGAAGATTTACTTTGATGGATATGGGGCCAGGACCTAGCATGCAGAAAATATGCATTTACATTCTACCAAAGAATCTAAAATAGTTGCCGAAAGAGGCTAAAATTCGATTTGAGACCTTGTATTCACTTGGCAGAGCACATAATTAAATACTTTGTGCCACAAAATTAACCAGAGAGTCTCAGGGGTATTGGTAAGAAGAGGCTTAGAACCAGCCATGAGAGCCAAACTAAGACCCATTTCCCAGGCAAGTTATTCAGTAAATATTGGGAAAAAATACCACTGCGTTCATATATGGGTTCATAACAATTTTTGGTAGCATTCAACCTTACTGATTATCTGGTTACCTCAGAGGAAGAGGTTATTTGCTGTGTGGAATTAATGACCTCGATATCAAGTATCAAATTCTGTTCTTGAACTAAAGCTATTGCTTACACCTAAGAACTGTTTGTCACTGGATTAACTGTTTGGAAAAAACAGCAGGTATAAACCAAACACAACTACAATAGGTCAGACCTTGTAACAAGTGGTCGAAAGCTCCAAAGTGAATTTTTTTCATTTTTAAAGTCTCCATGGGCCCTACCCTGAAAGTAGCTCAATGTTTCTGAAAAGCAAACCAAATACCTAAGGTGTTAGATGCCAATACACTTTAACTTCCAGACATTGGTGTTTAAAAGCATGGGTTTGAGTAAAACCTCTAGGATATGCCCAATAATAGTTCTGAGCTGTAAGTTTTAATAATAACAATACTTGGTGTTTCAAATGTCACCCTCAATCAAATGCTCTCAAAACATTTAAGCAAACCTTCAAGTTCCTTTCTCCCTGAGAGGATAATTTCTCTCACTACCCACAGAGCAGTGTGCACATAAGAAAATAAAGCATTTTTCTATACCTGAGACTAGCAGAACTACCTCCTCCGAGTACAAAGGATGATCCAGTTTCACTGTCAGTAAGGATGACGTTCCTCAAGGAGAAGAGGCAGAAACCTACATATACCAACACACACCTGCTTTTCATTTTGAGATATTCATTCAAGTTTGTGGCATGGAACCACCTAGCAATGATGCCATTGCCAGCTGGCAGGTGAAAGGCAGGTTTGTCACCGAGTCTACTGGAAGTTTGTGTCCTACAACACGCCGTCACTTCTGCTTGTGTTTGAAAACACCAGTTTTCCCTTCTGCCGCTTTTCTTCCACGTCAGGATCCAAAGCTCTGATAGCAGCATCCCCTGGCTCTGGCACAGCACCCGCACGTGGGGAAAGGGTCCCTCTGTGACAAGTTCAGACCCCCAGTGCACAAACTCTGTGCTGCAGAGGTGACTGCCCCCACAAACCGCCTTCCCCTGCCCGGGCCAGCAACAGCAGCTCCCAAAATCCTGGGAACAGCCTCAGCTCCCGAGTCGGAGCTCGCACAGGCGGTGGTTACGGGACAACGGTGTGCACCATGACAGGGTTTGGCGTGCCCAAACTGGGCATGATGGCACATGTAGAGAAGAAGAGGAGCTCTGTGCTTAAGCGTTTGTTTCCATCAGGCTTTTCTAGGTGCTGACAGAGACAAGGACAATCTTGGAAGCAGTCCTCCGAAACGGCAAGAAACACATTTTGAAGGGGGGGGGGTATCGCTACCGCTGGACTCTCACTCCCCAGAAGAATGAGCCCAAATTCAGCACCTTCGTTCCATCGTCTGACATTTTGATTATTCTAATTTTTTAATTTTCAGAAGACGGGCGGGGGGGAGGGGGGGAAGGCGGGCCCGGGCCCGGCTCCGGCGCTCCCGAGGCGCCACAGCGCCACCTGGTGGAGCGCTCGGGCGCCGCCGCCTGCCCGCGCCCCCGCGGAGCTGCGCGCACAGCGGTGCGGGGGCTCCCACGGTAACCCCCGGGGTAACCCCCGGGGCTGCTCGTCCCCTCCTCAGCGCCAGGAGNCTGTCAGGCTTGGGGCTGTGACACCTCCCTGGGGAGCCTGTTCCAGTGTCCACCACCCTCTGGGGGAAGAACCTTTTCTAATGTCCAATATAAACCTCCTCAGTTACAGAAAAAGCTGCAGTTGTGGGTTATTTCAACATCACCTACAATGTTCAGAGATGCTGCAACTGGAGTTTGCTTTAACATTATAGACAGTGTCAATTAATATTTCACTACAAGACATGCCACCTAAATTGCCACAGGTACGTTAGTGTTTATTCCTCAAGCACCAGTGGAGGCTTAGGGCACAGGCATTGTTTCATTTACACACTTGTGAGTCCAAACCAGGCCCAGCCCAAAAGAAAACCCACGCTCTCTCCCATGGTGTCATCTCACAACCAACCTAGACAGTGTTTTTAAGTCAAAATCATGGGGAAGATAAACAGGAAGTTGCTCACTTCGGTGAACACACACAACAATCATGCAAGAAGAAAGAAACAACAGTTAATAGGGCACATTACTTTTATCTATAGTCTCAGGTTTGGGGATATTTTGCCTTTGAAAACAAAACCAAAGAAAACAAACAACTACAACAACTCACACCGAAAAAAGAGAACAACAAAAGCCTGCACAGAAAGCACCAACAGCGAAAAACAAACAAAAAACAATTACAAAACCCCCTAAACAAATGAGCAAATGAAAACCCACAAGAAGACAACCAAACAAAACAAACAAAACCCACCAAAAAACAACAACAATAAAAAACAACCAAGCCAACAAGAAAAAACAAAACAAACCAACCAACAAAACCAAACAAACCAGATGTTACCAAGTAGTTTTGACCTTGAATCACACATACCTTAAAGTGGATCACAACCTTTTAAGCAACAACCCCCAGGCTTTAAACTGTTCCATGGCTAAAGGAGCCTCGTTGTTGGTAGCTGCCAAACAATAGCCATTGTTCCTGGAGGATCTAGCCAAAAATAACATGATGTGTAACCGCCTTCCCACTGTTGTCTTTGCAGAAGTATTTGTAAGTTCCAGAGATTACTTTATGGATGGTGTACAGCACAAATAAACCCAAAAGGAGCAGAACAATTTGAAAAGCATGTAGAAACATTGGAAGTGGGTGGAGTAAGAATAAGAAAGCAGTAGGGAATGGAAGAGAAAAAAAACATTACGAGGAAGAGTTTAAATTAAAAGATAGTGAAGTGTCTAATTTAAGTAGCTGGTTTTATGTTGTTGTGTAAGTGAAAACAAAACACAAATATTTCAGTACCCTGTCCATGTGCTCATATCACTAAAATTTGCATATTTTTCTTGAGCAGAGTGGTTACATGATTGCACCTTAAATGGTACATTTATGCAGCTGTGATTCTAGAGAGAAAATGAGTTGCAAAGAGGGAAAAGATACAGAAGGCTGAAGTAGTTTTTCTTCTAGCTTTTTTTCCCCCTTTTCTTCAGCTTCTACTACAATTTTGCCAGTGTTGGTTCTCAAGGCAAAATCACCAACTATTTGTGAGGGAACATAAAATGGTTACTCCTCCTGGTTGGGGAAAAGAGATATTTGAAGACGAAATATCTGGAAATCATAGGGATCACAGAAACATGACTAAATATACATATCCTGTGGCTTATGGGCCGTCTGTACTGAATTCAAGACTTCGCAGAAAAGCATACAAGGAAAAAAATAAAGGAAAAAGGAGTTATTTCAAAGTGCCTCCTTATTAACTGAATTTATTTGCTACATGTCGTTCAAAAAATACCAGTTAAGGATCAGCTTAGCTTTTCTGCTATCAATAGTCCAGGCCATGGCAGAGACATCTTGATCACCAGTGGAACTTCATATTATTGTTGTTTGTGCTGTAAATTTCCTGATATAAAGATAATTCATCTTCCATCAGTAACGTATCGTCTTATTGATAAAGCCCTGAAAGAAAGGACAAATCCATACATGCACTGGACATCGTGTGAAAGTTTGACTTTCAAGTTTTTATTCACATTTTTACTTCTGGTCATCAGTCTACTTAGTCATCCCCAGTCTCAGTTCTAGACTCTGACGGAAATTTAGAGCTGAACTTTGACCCAAGTTCTGAATCATAGGTGTAGAAAAAACAAAGCAGGACAAGAAAACTCCCTTCAACTATTTCAGATGAAAGCTAATTAAAAAAAAAAAAAATAAAGTCCAGTTTGAATTTCTGGCAAATAGTGAAGCTGATATTTCTATGTAATGCTATCAAATTACAACGTATTTACTAACCAGAGCATATTAATTGCTAACAAAGTGATGCAAATGCCTGCTATAATGGGCCTCTATTCAGCCATTACTGGCTATTTGATAAATGATCTGCAGTGTTAGAAGGTCACAGAAGAATAGTAGAGGAACACCAGGGAGGAAAAAAACAGCAAGAAAAAAAAAAAACCCTGACCCCCAAGTGGCCAGCAAGACCAGACTGTGGGAGAGACTCAGTTAAGCTCTCTTTAAATATGACCACCCCTTATAAGGGAGAAAAGTATCACCAACGTAAAGCACAGTCTGTCAGCAAAGCTTGTGCCATTCAGATGCTTCCCACAAGCTCTGTCCCTAATGACGTGTCTATATGCTCATCATAAAAGTATGTTCCACTGAATGTACAGCTGCAGCAATTTCCTCCTCAGGGGAGCCGGCATCTGTGTGTCTAGAGAAACAAGCACGTGTGTCCAGGTCCAGCCACCTGAGTCCACACGGTATAAGCTGCTTACAAAGCTGAAGGAAGGGAAATGACCTGGAGGAAATGGTGCGGGACTTAGTGTCCTCTTGTCATCACCTAGGAGTTAAAAAACCAAAACCAAGCACCAGTGAACCAACCACAACAACAAACCCCGAAACAGCACACAAGCAAACAAAACCAAACAACCAAAAGCAAACTCCCTCCCCCAAAAAACACAAAAACATAAACAAACAATAAAACCCCACGAAACACCACACAGCAAACCAATCAAAAAACCCAAACAAAAGTCGTAACGGAAATGAGGTTGATATGGTCATTACGCTGACAGAAAAAAATGCATTTCCTTTTACTGGTAGTGGTGCCTTTTAGGAGTTTCTCATTTGTTTTGCTTAGTTACTGGGGTCTGGAGTTTCCCAATTATCAGAGCACTCGAAGCACTCCTACGCTCTCTGTCTGTGCATGTGAGTGCCATCTCCTTATTCCCCAATGAGAAAGACATTTTAAACAAATTGATAAGATGGAATTTTCCCATACAGTTGCTATCAAGCAATCTGAGCACTGCATGGCATGTTAGAAATGAAAAAACATGCTTACACTCTTTTTAACTTGGATGAGCCCTCCCGTTCTTCCTCCTCCTCCTCCTCATCTCAGGGTCAGAGCCAGACAAACATGTCCCAGGCTACAGCACTGACTGTAGCAAGTGCCAGATGCAGCCTCATACCCTGGGTTTGGTCTAGTTGCAGACCTGCCTCAACTGATGGGGAGTTTGAACGAAGCAGGAAAAAACAGTAGCTGATGGAATGAAAAATAAACCATTGTATCAAAACCTCAGTAACAAGCTAGTGAAACCCGTGCGCTATTACTTATTTGTGTGTTGCCTCATATGCTTTGAGGAGCAGTCAGCAAAGTGCGATTTCCCTCAGACTGAGAATGCCTGAGATCCTGGCTTGTAATGCAAGGCATGCTCACACTGGGGTTCACATGGGAAGGTTTTCCTGTGGGAAAGAAACAAGGACCAAAAGCGAATCCACTGCTTGCTGACATACCACCTCATTAAATACTTAAAAGGGTTAAAGAGGAGATTTAGGATCATAGGTCATCCAGTCCAACCCCCTGCAACGAGCAGGGACATCTTCAACCAGATCAGGTTGCTCAGAGCCCCATCCAGCCTGGCCTGGAATGTCTCCAGGAATGGGGCATCTACCACCTCTCTGGGCAACCTGGGCCAGTGTTTCACCACCCTCATTGTAAAACATTTCTTCCTCACGTACAGCCTGAGTCTCCCATCCTTTAGTTTAAAATCACTACCCCTTGTCCTGTTGTAACAGGCCCTGCTAAGAAGTCTATCCCCGTTTAAGTTTGGGCAAGCAGTACAGTCATAGAATAATTTCATAACCGGCGGAGGGGTTCCTGCCATTTAACCCTGCCTACAGCGAGGTTTCGGTTCTCCGTGGCGCCGGGAGATGACAGGTCTTTCCAAGTGCGGGCAGCAGCTGGCCACATCTGCCAACAACACCCTGCTGTGGGCGGGCAGCGCGGGCCAGCTCAAGGACCTCGTTTCCTGCCATTGTTATCCTGGCAGCCCTGGAATTTCATCCAAATGGATTTGACCCCGCCACTAAACAGCCCCTGCATACTTCCCTGGTTAGGGTATTCCTGTGCAAGGAGGGGATGGAGTCGGGGTAGGGGGGATAGGGAGACGGGAAGGAGAGCGGCTTGCTCCATCCCTGCCAAAGCGACAAAGACATGCTGCTGCGCACTGGATGCCTGGTTTGGATGGCAGCTTTGAGGAACAGCTCACCCACCTGATGGGGAGCAGATCTGTGCACCCTGAGTGTGTTCTGCCAACAGCAACTGCTGAAGGGAAGAGAAAATA
Organism: Pampusana beccarii; assembly: GCA_013399365.1. Taxonomy (NCBI): domain Eukaryota; kingdom Metazoa; phylum Chordata; class Aves; order Columbiformes; family Columbidae; genus Pampusana; species Pampusana beccarii. The sequence goes on along the minus strand of VWYH01006688.1, from coordinate 49,832 downwards.
TAGCAGAAAGGATGCATTTCTTCACCCATCTTGCACTTGCTTGCAGAACAAATTTAGTAGGTGCCACTTACACCCTATACTTTAGGAAAAGTCTCTTGTTATTTCTAATTTTCCAGTCTGAAATGCATTGTACTTTCCTACAGTGCAGCTATCAATCTGCCATAATGCCTTGCCATCCTTGCATGTAGTTTTGTTTTTCTGCAGATACTTCATATTCATTTTGCACAGCAGTTCTGTGGACAAGCTCTGGCCTTGGTTTCTGCTTGTGAGAAACTAATTTTTTTTGCAAACTCTCTTTACAGAAGAGCTGATTTTTTTTTTTTTTTTTTTTTAAATATCCGTAGAATGATTTTCATAATGGTTCACTGCCACTAACCTTCTGACATCTCAGAGGATGCTCTATTTCCATCTTGCAAGAATACATCTGGGTGCTCTTTGCCTTGTGATTTGAGGGGTACAGCCACTCCAAGGATGGCTGCTGGTTTTATCTTCTTCTGAGCCTCACACTCCTAAAATCTTTGTCCTGTTCTCAGTCTTCCCCGTCTGTTTCCCCCTCATATTTGTACCAGAGTCTGCCCTACTGAAATTCCCTTTGTCTTTCTTTTAACTAGGCCTGAAAGTGTATGACAACATTTCATGTAACACAGAATAATCAGCAATTAGTATTACAATCAGCTTTCATCTGCTCCACTTTGTTCCTCTTCATTCTATTCCCCAGCCTTCCTACAAGAGAAACTTCACAATTTCTTCCATGACAAGATTGCTGATGTTTAAGGACAGGTCACTGCCACCACTTGAACTTCTATCATCTATTCTATCCCTCTGCCCATTTCTAAAGCCCAAATATTGAAGAAAGCACTTAAATTTGAATCCAAGTTTTGCTGTTGTAACTGATTCTCAATTTCTATCCCAGGGCATCCCCTTGTCCCCTGGAGGGGTTGGAAACGTTAGGACCACCTCTCTTCTTTCCTGTCATTCCAACTTTCTATGTCTATCTTAAACAAAATGAGCTAAATGGAAGCCTTCCTGCCTCTATTTTTCCTCTCCTTTCCTCCTTTTCTCCCTCCTCCTAGACTTTACTCCCCAGCAGATGCCAATCACCCACGCTCTACAAAAAGCCATATTCCCTCTCAAAGTTCCCCTTCTCCTTGCCCTCAGGACCTCCCCGAAGCACCATTCCTCTTCCTTCTCCCATTCTAAACTTCTGCTCCAGGGCAGACATGGAAACTTTATAAAACATTAATAACCCTAGCTAACGAAGTGTTATTCAGAAAAAGGTCTATAGCGTGCCATACATTAATAGAGTTTTTGGTAACCCAGGGCCACAGCTGCAAGCTTTAAGCAGAGGATAATAATCAGAAATTCTATTTCAGCAGATTGGCTTTCCTCCTAGGAACATATTAAACAATGCTTTGTCTGAAAAGATCTCCAGGTGCTTTGGGTAGAAGTTTCAGATGGGTGTCAGCATAGCTCCATCTGAAGTTAGCGGCATCATGTCAGTTTAAGTCTGGAGCCGCTGACCTGGCATAAAGTAGCTCTGTATTGTGGCTTTGTTATCTAAGAAAATCTACATATCCCAAAAGTATTAACTAAGCCTAAAAACAGGATAAATACTTTAATACCACATATATAAACAGGGAAACTGAGCCTTGAGAAAGCAAGGCCCAAGTACTCCATGATACTCACTGCTTCTGGATGGGCACATATGAAAATATGTCTAGACTGCATTTTCAGTAGGACTCAGCAAAGCAGAAGTCAGGAGAAATGGTTGCCTGACGGTTCTTTCAATGACCAGGTCATAGGGTTCTCATGCTGGATTACTTTCAAATAGAAAAGCACATAAACCAAAAGCTGCTTTTAAAACACATGAAGCTAAAAAGCCTGGCCAGAACACTCCAGACTTAGCAGAAGAGGATCTGGGTCTTCTGGCTCTTGGCACAAGACCCTCACTTCTTTCACTTTGTCTTTACTGGGCTTTGGGTCAACGCATGCCAAAAAAACCCCAAACCCAAACAAACAAAAACAAACACAAAAAAAACCAATCAGTCCTCTGCACTGGGCTTTAACTTCGGCCATCCACTCAAATATGCATATCCACATGAACTTTGTGGCTATACTGAGCTGAAAACTGAGGTTATCATGTAATCAAGCTAAGCACATTTATTGTAATTACAGCTCCCTATTTGTTTTAGTCACACACACTTGCCTTCCTCTCCAGATCTCCCTTCTCCAAAACCCTACCGCCAGCTTACCAGCTTGAAGCAGTTCATTGTTCCTTTTTTGGTGGGCAGTGACCCCACATCATGTAGGTACTTGAATTAAGCCCTGTCACTGTAACAATCTGAACTGACATTCTGACAGGGGTGACATGGGTGTGCGTTGGCAATGACATGACAGTAAGTGATGTTACAGCAAAATGGCACCATTGAATAGACAAAGTACATTGTTTGTAGCAGTGGATTCAAATACTGTAATTGGTTGAGAATTCTTCTTGTGCCAAAACAATAATGAGAGACGAAAAGCGATTTGGACATTCTTCCCCTTTCACTCTTATCCAGACTCTGAAGAAACAAACGGCTTCGTCACACATGCACGCGATCAAGTATTTTGAAATAAAGGCACAAATAGAAGTTCAAAATAGTGGAACACATTCTGTTCTTGGTTGCACTGGCAATAGCCACATGTAAACTACATCCAAATTTTGGCTCCTGCAATTTAACAGAACTCCCCTCTTCTACTGCTAAAAAAGGTTATATCTGGTAAACCACATAGTGATTGTTACCTGACATATCACTCCATATGGCTGTTTTCTTATTGACATTTCACCCATCATGGACTGCATCACTGAGGGAGTCCATTATACTTTTTTATTTAGTCTGTCATTTTTTGGTTCTTAGGAATAAGCATGAGGTAGTTATGTTTGGATTGCTGCGATGAATGCTGATATTCAAAATTTGCAATAGGTTAGCTTAAAATGGCTTATTGATTAAATTCAGCATCTGGAAACTCTTATATTGCTAGTCTTACCTACTTAAGCGTTGCTTGTTTCATTTTAATTATGCCTCTTAGACATTCAACTTACTAGTAAGCATAGCTTACCACTCTACTCTGCTTTTCACCATCTTCAAATGTCATGGTGAAAAACCATGACATTAAAAGCACTTCAGCTGGGCTTGTTTTTGTTTTTATTCCTGCCCAGCAACCCATTAGGTCCTATGCTTTTCTCAGAAGCACAATGAAGACTAGAACAAAGACTACACACGCGGTTAGGAGCTCAGCTGACACAAAGCAAGTTGCTAAAGCCCTCGAGCATCTCTGGAAGGGACCAAACCAGATGACCCAGAGGTGCTGTGCAGAGAGTACTGGTGCCTTACTGGAACAGCCACCTCTTCCCAGAGACCGGCTCTTGTTCTTTAAGTTTCGACATTAGTTTATTCCTCAAGAGCTTCTCCATAGAGAACAGCCTTAAGTACCACTTCTAGAACTATTTAGCTTGAGACAAAAGGACACCAGCTATGCTCAAACCTGGCTGTGACCCTTCGACCGAAATCTGTTTAACACAAGGTTTATTCATGGGCCGCAAAGCTCTATTGTTCACAAAACACTTCATGCCTGTAGCAGAACGGTTACTTGCTTGTTCATAAATGCAACCACAGAAAAATCACATTCAATTCAATTAACGGGTAAGATTTATCCTTTTCTCAAGAATTAAAGGGGATTAAAATACAGTAGCAAAGCTGTATAGATCTGTATAGATCTCAGAACAAATGAAGCCAAGTCCCCAGAGACAACTATTCTTGGGATACACCCAAAACAACACTTTAAGGAAAAAGATGTAAGCAATTCTCTGATAAGAGATCAGGGGTCAGATCTAATAGAGCAAACTGACAGTTTCTGTTCTTTCTCAAAAAATAAGGGGGACGATCTGTCTAGGATTTCTCAAAAAAATTGTGCAACAACTAACTTATTTCAGAAACAGAATGGTAATTAGTACCCCTCTTCTCAAGCATGTTTTGCTTTCCCAGATAATGTACTTTTAAGTACAGTATTGATTAGTTTTGATTTAATGCAAGTTTTCCTGTGACTATTCGCCCACAACGATGAAGATTTTTCCACCTCAAACGCAAATAAGAAGCCATGTCCTTTTAGAGCAATAGGTTTCAAACCGTATGGTGACTAACACCTGGAATTTAACAGTTCAGAAACTAAAATTAAAAATACTATATATTCTTAATAAAACCAAATTTAAATACTGCTTTTATTATACCTACCTTTTTAATTCCCTCCCTGACTTTCATACTAATAAAGGCTGTAGGTATCCAAACTGGGCAGCTGTGAGAGACATGAAGCACATTCAGAACTAATATACAGTGGTAAATACCAATCATATTTGACTCCACGTGAGAGAAACAACACGTAGCTTGTCCCAAACAACCTTGCGTGCTTCTTTCAGAGCACAGAACAGTTTTCATTTTGTTAAAACTGGTGCCACTGACGGAAAGAAATGAGTGCTACTTGCTGAGCATAATTTCTAATACAATTTGTCTGTCACCGTATCAAATTCATATCACAATGAAAAATGAATGGCATAGATTAGTTTTGCACTGGAGACTTTTTGCTAGCTGTTTCATTCCTGTGCTCTGAAAACGCTTGTAATTAAATCTGACAGACACAAGAAATTACTTAACAGTAAGCTCGCACAACACAGAGCTCCTGCGAAAGGCCGGAGCAGCAGATACTCCCGTTTCAGGCTTCTTTTGCTCCTCAATGAACAGCGACAAGAGGACATTATCACAAGAGTACCATTTATTTAATGAATCCAGACCCTGGTTCGGTCTGCCCTCACATGAGGCACCCGGCCGTGGCAGGGCTGTGTAGCACAGGGAGGCGGTACAGGAGGTGGGATGCTACTTGTGCCAACTACTTTGCACAAGAATACAACTGAAATACAGGTGATAAAAGACATCAGGTCCGCCTTCCGCCTCTTCTGGCAATGGCCCTTATGAGACTAGGTTCTGTTCCTTTTCTTGCTTAGCTGACTTGCTGCCACACACTTAGCCAGCAGAAGAAAGAGGCAACAATTTAAAGCCTCAGTTGATATTTTGGAAAAGTCTTCTGCTTGGTTGGTTTTGTTCCCTCTCCCTCCCCACCAAGAAAAATTCTATCTTTCTGCCTCTGCCATTCAGTTTCTCCATCTTTCTCTAGTGCCAAATACAGAGTAAGACAGGAGTATAACAGAGAGACATCTGGAAGTACCTACACAAACCAAACCTTTTTGCTAAATGCCTCCGCATTCCCAGCTTCTATGAGTACGTGGTGAGACCAACATGAGAATGAAGAGACATCTAGAAAGCATGTTACCTCACAGTCTTTGAGCCAGCTTTTCAATTATTTTATTTCTCTTCATGTGAAAGAGTTCAGCGAACCTAAAAGAACATTTCTTATTAGAAATTTCTAATAAGTGCTTAAAGAAAACACGGTGGTGTAGGGCTAGGAATCAGAACTCTGATTAATGGAATCAAAAATATTTTAGCACTGGAGCTGGTGATGTAGACTTTTTATTCCACAACTTGCTTTTGTTTTCTTCCCTTACAGCCTCTCAGGTGTTGTACATATTTGTGGTACTCTTCCAGCTGTGAGATTGCTGTGGCAGTACAGGCAGCAACCCTCGCCTACAACAAAAAGGGAGTTTTTATTTACACCATGAATAACCCGTGCCACTTAAAGATGCCAGATTGATTGGTTACAGGTTGTTTTATTGTCTGGTTTTTGTTGGTTTGTGGACAAGGGATGTGTGTTTTAGAAAACACGCTTGCTTGCTCAAAATGCTAAGCAACTTCTTAGTGTCTCACAGGGAGGAAATATAACCAAAAGTCATATTTTAAAAACTGACAATGGGCACATGAGAAGCAATAGTGCCTCGTGCAGTATAATTGCTGGAGTTTCAAAAGGTGACCGTGTAAGCGAGGATGTCTATAAGGCACCCTGCTGTCTGCATGCTACTTGAAAGTTGCTGTGGTTTTGTGTGCTTTTTTTTCCCCTTTTATCTTCTCTGTAAAAGCAATAGTTCAACTGTAAAGCAGAGCTTGGCAGGTGGCGTAGCTTACCAGTGACAAAGCTGTGGTCTCTTGTAGTGTCCAATATTAGGGAAAAAAAAAAAAGAAGATAGCAGAGATAAATTCCGAGAATTATAAAAAAACCCTCATCATTCTAAGATTTTGTGGCTCTTCGTGAAAACATAGTTATGCAAGAGAGAGGTAGACAGCAACAAATTTCTACTGAATAATTTTTTACTGAAATTTCCTGAAACAATGTATCTAGTTTATCCATTGTCACCTCAGACAGGTTCAGAGGATTATGGGTTAACCCAGAGTGGAAAGGACCTAAGGAGATCATCCAGCCCAACCTTCCGCTAAAGCAGAGGCAGCTATGAACATAAGGGTTTCAAAAAACAGATATTCCAATTTTTTTTGTTTACATCTTAAACACCACTTACAACTAGAAAAGAGCCTCCTTCTCATCAAGCTTTTGCAAGCAATTACATCTTAATTTTTTTTTCTGTTTTTAAATACAAAGGTATTTATTTAGAGATGACATAACATGAAGTTTTCCTAACATCCAGTACCCAGTGAAGATGGCAGGAAAAGAAAAGCCTCTCTTGGTAAATAGATACATTAGCACATACAGGAGAGAACACGTGATGATGGCGGAAATGCCAACATCTGAGTTATACCAGTTAACTCCAGGGAAAACAGGTAAAAACTGCTACTGCCTTCAACAGAATTATGGTTTTACTATATGGAATTACAGTGATCTAAGCCCAGAGTAAGCGAGCTTATAATCACTCTTTTAAATTTAGTCGAAAGAGGTGTTGGGGAGAGGTGGTGTTAATCTCTAGTTATAGTTTAACTGAGATGGTATTGTGAACAAGAAATAGCAGGAGAACTCAGACCAAACAAAACAAACAAAAAAACACCAAAAAACAAAACCAAAACACATCTACTCACCTGCAACTCAAACCTTCCTCAAACCAAAATCTTTACTTGCAGGTCTGACTTTGTTTGACATGTTGTTGTTCACATGTAGCAAACTTGACCTCAAGTTCAGGAGAGCTTAAGAGTCCCTAGGAAAAAAAGTGGCTGAACAACAGAGTAATAAAAAGCTAAGAAAGTTCACATCACGTGCTGGGCTCTGAACCAAATGTCTACTCAAAGAGTGAGCTAATGCACAACGTGATGAAGCAGGAAGTTGCTAATGACAGTCAAGCTCCAAACTGATCTGTTACTGGAGATTCTCAGGTGCCTATCAGGTGAAAAAATAATGACAGCAAAGGAAAATACAAGAAAACTTCAGAACGAGAAGACTGGTTTATTGGATGTGGAACTGTCTCCTTAGCAAATGACAGTTGCCTCATCTGGAGTCACTTTATAATCGATTTAAAAGAAGCTTTGGAAAATACACCTCATAAAAAACGAACAAACAAACAAACAGAATTGCATTGGCAGGAGGAAAGACACGGTGATCCAAAGGGTCTTTTCTATCTCTGATTACCATGACCTCAGCTGGACATGACCAAAAACTTCTACAGAAGAATGTGTGTTAACGCTTACATGAGGACATGTGCCCCTGGGGAGATGAATGTGTAATTGCTCCAGCAAAGAAACATCATCTCACTAGTCAGGAATGAAAGTATATTGCACACAGAGCCAGTATTAGTCCAACTGGGCAATTTCTTGTCCTTTTTTTTAAAAAAATTACCATTGCAACCTCCCAATGTAATCCAGGTGATTGATTTCAACTATGTTTTCTAATCCAGTCAGTAATCAGCCTCCAAGATTTCAAATCTTTTTGAAGTTCAGATTAACAGTTTAATTCAGTAGTATATTATAATAACATTTTAAAAATTTGTGTCATTACCAGACACGCAAAAGTTTATTTTGGGAAGAAACTGCAGCATGTTTCAGATGTTATCTTCACTGAGTATGACTGCAGCAATAATTAGGGCTGATTGAACTTCTATTATTAACAGTACTTAAATCAAAAAAGAAACTTTCAAGAAACATTATAAATATTTTTATGCTGTCTGCTAGAAAGTTTTTAGCTGAAAAAAAGAAGCTTTTGGTAAAAATATTTTCTTTTTTTTTGCTTAGTATTCAAATAATAAAGAATTTTTTAAAATATAAAATTGTTACCAAAGGTTTTCAGGAACAGTATATGTAAGGTTTTTCTTTACAGCTTTCTATTCAACTGGCACATAAAAATGTCATAGAGATTAAAACCCAACAAACTTCAAACCACAGCCACTAAACATTTCCTGAGAGGGAAAAGGAATTACTGACATCTTTATTGTTTTGTTTTTAATAAGAAGAAAGCACAACGGCTTTGTTCCAGTAGCAAGATCTGAGGACCCATCAGAATAAACATTACTGAGTACACTAAGGGTGGTGATAGCCAACTGCAAATAGATTCAGCGTTCCTACCTGAAGAGCTTATCGTATAATCAATGTAAACCTACGTGGTTAAACCGAAATCAAAGGATTAACATAAAAAGCAGTATGAGAGCATATAACCGTGTCAGACCACAGGCATACTACATCATTGAGTTTGTTCAGCCTGGAGAGGGCTCCAAGGAGGCCTTATTGCAGCCTTTCAGTACTTAAAAGGAGCCTATGAGAAAGATGGGGACAGACTTTTCAGAAGGGTGCGTTGCGACAGGACAAGGGGTAACGGTTTCAAAGAAAAAGAGGGGAGATTCAGGCTGGACACGAGGTTTTACAGTGAGGGTGGTGAAACACTGGCCCAGGTTTCCCAGAGAGGTGGTAGATGCCCCATCCCTGGAGACATTCCAGGCCAGGCTGGACGGGGCTCTGAGCAACCTGATCTAGTTGAAGATGTCCCTGCTCATTGCAGGAGGTTGGACTGGATGACCTTTGAAAGTCCCTTTCTAACTCCAACTATTCTATGATCATTGGCTTTTAGCATCCAAGGCAAAGAACTACATATAATACCAAGAATAGAGTTATTGAGAACGGCAGAGGGGCATCCTCAGACACAGCTTGACATAGAGCAACAACAGGGTGTCCTTGAAATCTGAAGTCAGGGGAAGATTTTTGTAGTTTTAAAGTACTTTCCCATCCCCCAAATTGCCCATCTCCCTCAAGGTGGCATTCAACCCTAAAACTTGCTGAGACTGAGAGAACAGTAAAGGCACATACCTGGGGACATAAGCCTCTGGCTCTTGGCATCAGCCTTGTCAGTGCTGAAGATAAATATCTGGAGAGAATAAAATATACAGTTTAGGATTTTTTCTAGTGTTAAAATGATAAGGGAATAAACTCTTGCTTGGTGCTACCACAGTGGTATGACTGGGTTATTTTTTAGTCATCAATAATGTTCAAAATGCCTTAAAAGCTATGACGGGAAAAGGCTACATTTGAAAGAAAGATCAAGGGTATGAACTTCTACCCAATCTCTGAGGGAGGTGGAGGGTTTTTTTAATCGTCGTTGTCATTACTTTGTTATTGTCTTGAGATTAACCTTAACAACAAGAGCTATTTTTGAAACTGAAACGTGAGTGAAAAATGCTTGGGTAGCGAGCCAAGGTTTCCTAGGGCACTGTTCCTTAGCTGGGTTTTTAAACATTCTAGAAAACACTTTAAAAACAAGCGGTAGCGTTTGTTTTGTTTTGTTTTGTTTTTTTTAAAGCAATATACACTGTTAACTGCACACCCCTCGATCAGGCTGAACCACAGCTGAGGGAACAAGCACGTGGCCGGGCACCCCCAGCTCCAGCCTCAGGAGCTGCACAGCTCTGGGACCCTTTAGAGGACACACAGCCCTGCCAAGGGAACCTTGTTTCTGCACCTCAGGACCCTCCAAGTGAAGGAAAGATCTTAAGGGTCTCTTCCAACCAAAATGATTCTGTGGAAGGGCTGCAGCCAGACCTACCCAACTGTGCTCTTTGAGGGCCACTGGCTACTCAGCAGTGCCTTTAATCCCAGATATCGCAGCCCGAGTAAGAGTGAAATAGGTGGAATAAATTGCTCCTTTCCTCTCTTTTCCTTAAGAGACCTTTGACATCTCTATGGTCTGGAACTTACGATTTCCATTCACCATCCTATACCCACTAAAAGCATGATTTTTTTTTCTAAAGTCACTATAGGTGTATATGCTGCAGAGACTCCATGTATACACTCATATATGTAAGTATTCTAAAAATCACTATACGTATGCAAACGCTCCCTACAGACTGGATTTCCATACAAGCAATGCTCTTATAAAATGTAGCTAGAATGTGTTTCTTAAAAATATCAAACCGATTAGTCTGCACAAGATAGACACGTATCAGCAAAGAATTTAAGTAGATACCCCACCTTTAACTCATTGAAAACAGCATGCATGCAGCTGAATATGCATTTACCCATCTTGCTGACTTGCGAGCTATAAGATTTGCAAGGAGCTACTACAAAATAAATCAGGAATTTATTGTTCGATTTTCTCAATTGGGAATGTGTAGTTGAAATTTGGAATGACAGTTTAACGAACATAAGATGAAATGTTTTTCTGTGCCATTATGAAAATTCTCATGGAACTAAAAAAAAACAAAACCAAACACCTGACATTTTTTCTGAGATTATTAAGGAAATAAGAGTTTTTTCTATCAACAGAAAGTGATTTTTAGAGTGTCATTCCTCTATGCAGAGGAGGTAGTGAGCACTCGCTCCCAAAAATTTAACACAGCTTTACTTACGGCATCAATTAGGATAACTGAGTGCACACTTGATTAAAAATGTTGTTCTATAGGGATCCTCCAGAGCCTATTAATGTCTTAATGTCTACAGTGTTGCCATTCAAGAACCGCCTTGACAGTCTGGCAATGAATTCCTAAGAAGGGATTATTGGGTATTTTTCTTCCTCTCAAAACTGAGTTGTTAAAAAAACCCACTAAAATAAAAATACACACAAATGCCCTCTGGCATCTGCCCAACTGTACATTGGAAACAAATTACGAATTTGCACTTTGCAAAGCGCAAATTCAGCCTGCGTTTTGGAAGCCAGGGTTTTATGTGTTGCCCTTTGTGTGCCGCTGGGCTCCTCTGCACCTGTTTCTTACTGTACATGCTTGGAATTTTTCTGCATTCTTTATCATTTCAAAGACAGGAAAATAAACATCTCTGCTTTTTCCCGAGATGCCTCTATGTGTGTGCGCGCGTGTATGCGCATCACTGAAACTTCCTAGACTCCAGTGCTGTTTTCTCTTGCCAGACACCCCTGTGGGTCTTCCTGAACAGCAGGCACTTTTTCAATAGCAGCTTGGAGCTGCTGAGGGAGGAGAGAAGGTCATTTTCTAAGACAGGATGCCAAGAGGACAGGAATTGAATGGTGCTGGCGGGCCGCGAGACGCCGCGCAAAGCAAGAATGCCATGTGGTCCCCAGGGAAATAGCTCATGAGCCTGGGGTATATGATAAACCTGCAACTAAAGCCTTCTTAGGCAACTGCGATAACAATGTGTCACATTCCAGAGGAGCTGAAAACAAAGGTTGTGAAAGTCCTCGCAAAGCAGCGCTCCCTTAGACATCTGTGCTTTCAAGGAAACGCGAAGATACGGCAAGTTTTGTCGCTTCTGGCTGTTTTCTGAAAACAAAACGGAGCAGTTCAGGGCTAGTCCCTCTCAAAGCTGCCTAAGTAAATGACAGCAGAAGGTAATTGTAAGAATCTTTAACAGGTTAAAAGAATTAAATATGCAGGTGCACCCACAACATATTGAAAATTAACACCACAATAAAGAGGTGGTAAACAGATACTTCCATAGTATATTACAAATAACTACTTGTCTGAAAGTAGTCTTAACCACCAGCTAGGAAGATTAAACCCATCTCTTTAAATTGTTTTGTTTTGTTGTTGTTTTTTTAATACCCTTTTCATTTAGGCATCGTGCTACTTTAATAGATACATAGTCACTTCATTGCTGCTCCACAAATTGAGCATAAACAGTCCAAGACACTCCATCTATTTGCCATTTTTCAGTGACTAGTCTGTGCAAACAAACAGATCATAAAATGGCTGCAGCGAGTATTTATTATTCGCTATTAATTATTGATGCTGGCTGACTGGCCAAGTCCCATAGGCTGCAGGAAAGGGCAGAAAGGAATGTCAGACCAAACGAAACACCCTTGGCTAAAGTGACTTACAAAATTCTGCCATACATGTATGAAGTATGTAATGCAGCACAAGATCGCACAGGAGAAGCATTAACCCATGGTGACCTTCTGAGAACCAAGGAAGGACAGACCAAGAGTGCCCCAGAAGTCAGAAAGCAACTACAGTGCCGTTCCGTAAATCAGATCAAGCTTACTACCTCACCCCATTTTCAGTCTTGAGGTTTGCAGCTTCTCTTTCAGATCTGAAGCACCCCACAGCTCATTTGCTTCTTTGTTCCAGATATTCGTGCCACCAGCAGTACAAACAACACAGGTATTTGTGGTGCTGCTTTGTAAAAATTCTTTGACATCATCAAAGATCACTTATCCCTAGCAGAACATCACAACACATTGCTTCGATGGCAGGATAAATGCCTTTTTGCTAAGGCCTAAAGTCAGAGATGATCAGCTGAATTGTAACAAAAACAACAACGAATAAGAGCAGGAAAAAAAAAAAAAAGGCATTTGGAAAAAAAAACGCAGCACCCGAGTTGTTCATTCCAGGTAGGAAAGCAGTATACCAAAAAAGAAAGTGCCAGGAAGACTGCCAATTCAACAGCTGAGATATCTGTATCAAGGCTGTGCCTTTCACCAGGACCCCCAATAATTAGCAGAGCTGTTAATTCAGGCTAAGGTGGACACTGCCTCCTTATTTCTCGAAAGCATTCAGAATTTATGAATGGGTGAGTATATATCGCACATCCACAACAGAAAACAGTTCCAAAGACAGCCTCTGGGATAGGATCTGCTGTGCAAGGGTGTAACGCCACATGACCAGAAAACCATCAACGTTCAAATACAGGTAGGTGTCCTGTACAATAACTTCCACTGTTTTTTCTTAAGGCATCTTTTTGCCTGGCTCTGAGTATTGCTGTTTATGCAGTGCTTTATTTCTAGCTTCAATTATATGACCTCTCACAGACCTCAGAAATCACTGTTTAGACCACCATATTTTAAAAATTAAATAAAGATTAGCAAGTTATTAGCCATTTTCATCTTGCAAGGACCAAAAATTATCTGCAAGCACTCCAGCAGCTTCTAATTAAGAATACAGAAAGTGTCAGCCTGATCAAAGTGCTAAAAAAGCTATTTAACAAGTGTAATTTGCCTGCATGACTCTCTTGAAGAAAAACCCAAAGGTTGCCATTAATTTACTTTCTGTTTTCAGAAATGCATTTAAGACAATCAGCCCTTTGCTTTGCTGGTAATCCACACACTGACAAAGCTTTCCCCTTCTCCTCTGCCTCCCCATCTGTGCTTCTGAAGAAACACAGAGCCATAGGAACAAAGAAAGTTGCCATCTCAGTCATTCACTTCTGTAGACTGTTCCTTCCCTTCCTCCCAAATAACATCTCTCTGCAGAAATGTGCCCATTCCGGATAGACAGAAAAAGCTGTCCACCCAATGGGACAGTTAAGAGAGCTACATGGTTTGGGAAGTCAGGACATTTTGTTGTTTCCACTACTAGAGAACAGGGCCCTTGTGAATATCCAAGCTGTGCAGGAATCACAGGTCACCTTCACTCCATCCCATGCCTGCTCCACAACTCCTGGGCAGTCAACTGTTTTTCCAAAGTTCAAATCTGCAGGTGATTCTTCCTCTCAGAGTCTCACACACAGCAAAGACGGGTATGGATCCTGGTTTTGGATTTGCAGCCTGAATTTTCCCCAGCATTCAGAGTTGCTCAGATTTAATTTTCCTGTTCAGACGCACCTGCAGAGATTAATAGATTTGGGAAAAACAAGAATAGCACATTAGAACTGTGATACTGCAGATAAGCAGTTTGCCTTGCAAACAAAAAGAGATCTATTTTCTATGCAGGTACTGCTTATAGCTGAATGTAAGTATTTGTCACAAATCTACTATAGACCTGACTCTCAGTTTCTACTTCCTCATACTCAAGAACCTCCTACACAATTATTTCCTATATGATTCTTTCCTTCCTAGTCAGCCCAGCCACTGCCCTTCCTGGTAGTGTGTTGGTTTTATTATTGCTCGAAGATGAAAAACAAAATGTATCCCCAGGAACTTGCTCTGGCAAAGCTTAACCTAAAACGATTAATTTAAGAAAAGTAAAACGGCTCAGTACAGGGTCTCCAAGCAGGGATTGGTAGATCTTCTTTCCACTTGCTTTACAGTGATAGAACTGACAGTCCTGCGTGTGTAGAAAGATGATCACATTCAAGGAAGTTAAAAATAGGCACTTATTATTAACTTCCAGCCCAATGATTGCCACAGGGATGCTGTGGGGTTTGAGAATATAGAAAGGGAGGTGAGCCATTCAATCATGAACGGAAGCGATGCTTCCCTCCCACATAGCCTTAGCACACAGCTAAATATTTTCTCCATTTATACAATTTGTGAAACAATTTGACTAGGCATCTAGGTTGCCCAGGGACAACCTACAGCTTCTGTAAAGCCACCTACAAAATGAAGCTGAGTAATGAAGCTCTGATTATTTGTACCAACTGGAGACCTGCTCCCTCAAGGATTGTGGGTACTCTGAAAATTTGACTGTCAAAATTTCATTATTCCCTTTTCACCTTACAAGACCAACATTCTGGAGCTTTGTTTTATTATATTTTTTTTCTAAGAAAATAGGCAGTCACTATATGGAAGTAGATTAGCCTTCATTCAAAACATGTTTTCAAAAGGCTTGATTTCATTCAGTGCAAACCAGAAGACACGCGGTGATCTTACGTATGAGGGCTGGATCTATTGTCTAGGTTTAATTAGCTAATTATTAGACTTCCCATTTCTGTTTTTCCAATTCCTTAATTATTTTCCTAACATGATGCACTTTAAAAAACGTTTTCCAAAGAAAGCAGAAGACATTTCGATTCCTCCTAATTGCTCAGGAAATTAAAACATGCCATATTTTTTCAGCTAATTAGCTTGAAATACCTTGTTTCTCACTGCCAGAACTGCCCTGCAGCATCTTTCTCACTCTCTAAATCACCAGCTGCTCATTTGCTTCCTTTCACCGGCCTACTCACTCAGCAGCTTTTCCACTGGACATTTCCTCTCACCAGTTGTTCCATTACCCATAAGAAAACATATTCTAATGCAGACATCAAGGTTTTTTTCTCTCCAGATATAGACATAGCATACTGCTGTTGATGGCAGAAGTCAATTCTGGAGGAAGAGAAGGTGCTGCTTCATCTGGATGCAGGGGAGTAGGGGCATCCAACATGCCACCACAGTGCAGGCACAGGATGCTGAGCAATTACCACTTCATTTGCACCAGATTCTTTAAATCTTGTGATGCAGGGGCGGGGTAATAAAATAATAATTAAAAAAAAAAAAGGTGAAAAGTTTTAGGAGGTTGTCATCACTGTCTTAACCAGTAATTAATGTCATTGAACATTTTGGAAGTTGTTTCTGTCAGCACCATATAAGACTCATCAAGTTTTCCACACGTTGTTCTTTAATTTCGGAGGCTGGTTTTAACAATATTTTTCTACACATAATCTAAGTTAGCTATTCCCACCTAACTTTGTATGTGGCCTCTCTTACTTCAAAATTCATTACTTTTTCACTTATCATGGAAAATGTCCATAGGAAGCTAATCCTATCTTGCGAGCCTCTCTGCTTTCTGAAGTGTTTGAGACTGTACCTGGCCATATGCAATTTGATTATGTAGCCATTGCACACGCTATGTTTTATTCTTCATCAAGCTCTGAAATGCTATCACAAGAGTAATGATTTAAAACTAAATTGACCCTTTCTTTTAACATCGGATCAACGCACCCATGAAGCGTGCAGCAACAAAAAGTTACGGGTGACATGCGCTTACTAATGGATGGTTTGCTTTTACTGCTGCCTCAGCAAAACATGGAGTGATTGCTTATGAAAGTCAGTGACATGAAACACCTATCCAAAGTTTTTCTATGAAAAACAAATCAGAGCTTGTTTAAAGTAACCGTTACTCTCCTGAAGCACTTACAAATACTACTCAGTACTGAGACAGAGAACATTGTCTTTATGTGTATATCACAGACGCCACAGAAAATGGCCATAGGACTACTTCATATTCTTCCCTGCCCCTTCGGCCCTTCTCTCAGGATGCCACTGCCCCAGGAAAATGATGAATGTTTACAGGAAGAAAGTCGTTCCACTGCCAAGCCCGTTCAATACATGTCATCTTTCAGAACACACTAATAGCTTGTTACGGTGGTATTTGCAGTATGAACAGTCATCTGCAAAGGATGAAATCATCAGTATCTTTCAAGATATGTCCTGGATGATTGAAAAGTTTGGAAATGGCACAAATGTCTTTTTGTGTGTGGGGTGGGGGATGGAGGTTGTTTGTTTCTTTTAAAGTGTCTTTTTGCTTAAGGAAAGCATGCCAGAGATTTTAGGATGTGGAGCCCATCAAAAAGTAAATTTAAAACACTGTATATCTGCTAACTAATGCTGTGGTAGCGCTTATCTAGCTGACAAATATTATTAACTAGGGCTATTATCCTCTAATTGCCTTTTTTTTTTTTTCCTAAAATAACTCCAGGTCTCAGAATAAAGGATGATACTACATCAATACATTTTTTCTCTTTCTCCAGTCTACCTGCAACACGGTGTTGTCATGGCAGAAAAGTAAATGAACAATATTCTGTGCTTGAAAAAAATCTTGCACATTCTTCAGCTTGAATTTCCCTGCTGCTCCTAGCAGTAGGGAGTCCTAGAGTACCAAGGAACAAAGAGAAAAAGAGATTTTACTATTATTCCCCTTGTTCCTAAAACCCAAGGACCATGTTCTCTGTACTGACATCCTTTTATCCGGCACAGGTCAGTTACCACATTTCTCTTATACAGCTAAAACGAGTCAGCAACACGTTCAGTCGGCCAGCTACTGCATGGCCTTACAGCACTCAGAAGAAAGATTCCCGTGGGTAGGGAGCAAATAATAGTTTTGCTTGCCCGTAGTGTAACAGAGATTTTTCTTTTCATTCATACTTTTAATAGACTTTATTTTTAAAAGTTGTTTTTATGCTGTTTCATTTTTCTTTTCCATACCCCATTTAAGGAATCTAGTCAATAAGATTTAGCCAAAAGCAGAACTTGGAGAAGAGGAATATTTGACAGTGCTTATGCATAACATCATATTTGTAATATCAGCCAACCCAGGCAGTTCAAGATAAAGAATTTTATATGTCTGGGCAAAAGATCTATTGGAACTGAGGAAGGAAGAAGAAATTATACAGGGACTTGCAAAAGCAGCTGTAACTTCATATCAAAACAAAAATCAAACCATTAAAAAGGTGTCACCTTAATTAAAAAATGGGAAGTCAGAGAGAGACCTCCAGCATGAATTAAAACCTATTTGAAAGAGAATTACCTTTACTGGAAAAGGGGTATATATTCAGCATGGGTGCCAGCAAACGTACAGCATGAATACAACCTGGTAGACTGCTGAAATTTAGAAACCCTTAAAAACCTGTTAAGAGCAACTGAATAGGATTGTGTGTGTTGCAGGACTGGTACGCACTCAGAATTACTCCTCCTCTCCGGCTTGCCTTGCCCTAGTAAGCAAATGCATGTATGAGACAGGACATATCTAGAGGACTTTTGCTTTGTATCAAAATACCTGTCAACTACAGTGCTGAAAAAAACACATCCCGTATATTTACTTAATCTCCTACTCATTGTAAAGAGCAAATTAGAGGAGGCCAGGGGAACCAGAAGGGAGCAAAGGACCAGCACAGGTAGGCAACAGCCTTGCAGAAGAATGCTGCTGCAAAAGCCACGTCAAGAACCTGTGAAGAAGGCAATGGAGTAGCACCTATTAGTGAATTGAAGGTATCAAGAAGTGAGTTAGCCTGAAAGCCATTTGCACCTAAAGCTTAGATCAGTCTTTTAGGACACATTGTCACTGTGTGCCATTTATACAAAAGCAGAGAGCACGCAAGTGCTGGGGAGATTCAAAACTAACACCAAGTTCAGGTCTTGCAGGGTTCTTTTTCACTATGGACTAGCAATAAAATGTTATGGCACCCCATCCCATCTCGCCAAACTTGGTTTTGAGCTCTCAGCCTTTATTTTTGTATAACCACACCAGCCAAGCAATTCAACTATGCCCCTATTAAATTACATGTTTCTGAAACTGAGCCTGGAAAGGGAAATTTCCTGACAACTATATGAGAGAAGCTGGAAAGATCAATTTATATAACCTGGTCATGACCCATCTATTATTCAGAGGAAGTAATTGAGCAGATAGTGTTACAATCGCTAATACTTTCACACAGGTGCAGCACCATATGGTTCTGCTCTTTTTGGCACAGGGCTATTAGATGTTCAGTCGTAAGTCTCTGATTTAGGTATAGGGTGAAATTAGTAGGTTCAGCCTTTATGAGCCAAAGGAGACCAGTGTGAAACTCTTGGAGGAAGATCAGCAGAAGACTGAAGAATACTAATACTAGGCTGTACTTTGCAGATGTTTGGTTTCAGGTTTGACACTTTATCAAACAGCAAATACACTTTTTAAAGCCTCAGATCCACATGTTTACAGTTGGATAGGGTTCATTATTTAGTTAACACTGAAACTTCAGTAAAGCAGATTGTTCCCTTCTCCCACATGGACATCCAAAGTCAGGGGCAAGAATCTCTTGATCAGCCATAGCTGCCTGTTTTCACAGATGGAAGTGCTGAGGGGTACTGGGTTTTCAGGGGATATATACTAGACTCTGGTTTCAGAAGATGGCTAGCAGTACTCGTTCCTCATTCCAGAATTCAAGTCTAACCATTAAGTACGAACTTGTTATACAGTAGGTCAGACTATTTAGACTTTTGTTTGTTTTGTTTTTAAATGGAGACATTATTTCTTCAAAACTCACAGCTCTACAAGTTTCAAGTTCAAAATTGGAACTGTTCAAACTTATTCGGTGAATCTCCTACCACTTCCAATTTAGTATTTTGACAGTAGGAACAATGGCCCATCACGCAACCTCTGGCATTTAATAAATACTAGCTTTACTCTTTCTGTTTAATTATTGGAGTAGTAAATCTGTCCCTTACAGTTTATTCAAAGTACCTTTCAAACACATGATCCATGAACTAGATTGTACGTGCTCAGAGGCCTGTCAGCAAAGGCGACAATGTTCAACTGTTACATTGCAAACTGACTAGAAAACTCACCTCTCAGACCTATGGCAAAAGGCAGAATATTACTGTCATTGGCATTGTTGAAATTTTGCAACATGGACTCACCATTTATTTTTTTCAACTGGAAGCTTCCATAGGATATCTCAAAGATGTTTATAGCTTAGCTCAGCTAGCAGAAGCACTTCAAAGATTGATTAGTCTGGTTAAAAAACAAACCACCAACAGAACACAAAAAAAACCAAAAACCCCACACCTTTTAAATTTCATATGGTTAACCTACTTGAAATCGGTACTCAGAAGCTGGCAAGCATAAAGGAGTAACTATCTTACTGATCCAAAAAAGGAGTTCACTTTAAGCGCGAAGAACTGCCAAAGTCCTTCTTTCCCCCCATTTTGTTGCAGGATAAGACACTATTACAACATAAATAAAAATATTATGAACAAAGTTATCTTCTGTGCTTGTTAACACTATACTATGGCATACTTCTCAATCAAAATATAAATTTTTAGATACAGAAGGCAATGTAAGTGCTGTTATTTCTATTGTAATAGCAGCCAAAAGTTTCAATGAAGACTGGGATTCTATATTAAAAAAGAAAAACAGTTTGAAATAGAGCCCCTTCTGCATTCAGTCACCTAGCATTCATCTTTTTGCTCCAAAATAGGGCTCAGGGTTTGGTTTTTTTTTCCTTCTTTTTTTGTTTGTTTGTTTGTTTTTTTGTTGTTGTTGTGGTTGTAGTTGGTTTAGGGTTTTTTGTTTGTCTGCCTTTTGTTTTGTTTTATTCATAATATTTGTGTTCTATAACACTGCATCCTGAAATCACTGTGTTTGTCTGAAACTAGCCTGCCAAAAGGATCATACAGTGTGGAAAATACCGAGCAGAACAATGCTGATCATCAAGTCCAAGTCACACTAATTGAGTGGCTCAAATATCTGTTTTTAAGAGGCCTTCTGGTAGGTGGAGTCAGGCTTGAAGTCATAAATCTTAAATATGAAAACGAGTAGCTCAGCCCTGGGTGTATGCAATCACTATGATCATATGGCTGCTTAGGCAGATAAGTAAAAGTATGGGGGGCTTTAATGCTTATACCAGGAATTTCAGGCACTTTCTCCACTGTAACATCTGGTAGACTTGAAGTTCACTAGAGGATGGTTTGGAATCTTTCCCATGGGAGTTCAGGTCCTGGAAAATAGCTGTTGTTGTTCATGGTTTGGTTTTTTTGTTTGTTTGTGGGGTTTTTTTGGGGGGGTGCTCTGTTCTGTTTTGTTTGTTCATTTTTTCTTCTCTCTACCCCTTCAATCTAATGGGCAATCTGTTTAACATAAACTAATCACTGTTGCCATCTACAGAATGGCAGAAAGGCAGGATAACACTAAAAGGGGGTTTCTTTATTATGATAGGATGCAACAACAAGATGAAGGGTGATTAGGTCTATCCTATTTCCTCATCCTAGAGCTAGGTAGAAGAAAACTGCAAGAAAATCTTTGGTACATCAGTTACTCTGGTAGACATGTCTAGCCAAAGAATGGCATTTGTTAAGACAAAAAGGTTCAAAGAATGGTAGGAGGAAATCGTCAGAGATGTAGCTTGAAAATTTCTTTTTGGTTTCTAGATGACCAATGACACACATATAAGCCTGAAGAACTAGAATTTCAGCTCTGTTCACATTTTAGTATCTCCAAAATTTCTGCTTCAGAAATACGTTTCATATTTAGGTGCAGAGGAACCTGATCAACTAGAAAGCCAAAGAGGACTTCGCTTCCCAAAGCACACAGTGGACTGCTAGCAAGCTCTAAGGTAAGGGCCATGCACTGACAGAGGTGAGTCTAAACTTTGGCTATGCAAGTCTGAGTCCTCACTTGCATTAGCAAATACGGAAGACAAGACCATTGTGTTTAGTAGGTCCCTGAAAAATTCCCGGTTTGTCACTGGATGCCTGTAAAAGGTGCTGACTTACAGCTGCACTACGTGGAAAGGAAGAAGGCAGACCAAGGAATGCACCCACCATAGCAGGTCGAATAGAAGTAAAGCCTCGAGGAGAGGTTCCCTTCTGTCCCAGTTTGCTGACCCCTATCACTTTTACAGTTTTCATTCCTACCTGCCACCAGGCAAAAGTTTCTGCTCTGGATTCCCAAACCAACATGCTACTGCTCTATTCCTTTATTAAAACAAAACAAAAAAACCCAACAAACCAAAACAAATAATCCATTTATTCTGCTAGCCATGTAAAGAGTAATTCAACATTTAAGTGATCTAACTCTAGATTTTCTCCTCTGCTCCTGTAGTTTTTATTTTGACTTTTAGAAGTATTCATGTTATACAGCACAATGTTAAGCACACTACCAGTCATAAATGATAAATATTGCCTTGAGTACCAGACATCATCAGCAATGATAAAATTTAGAGGAAAAAGATGAGGACAAATACTTTCAGTCTGCCCTAAGCCTTTAAATTCTAAGCATTAAAACAGGATTATTGCTTTGGACATTATGTGGAAGTACAGTGTGGGAGGAAAGGGGGAGAGAAGGGAGGAAGATGAGAAAGCATGCACAGGCCAAGATTACCACCTAGTGACAGAACTGTTGCTTTGCAGGTGGTTTACTGAAATATCAGACAAGTTACTGTGCCAGAGAAACAAACCATCCAATCTGAACTGGACCCTGAAAAACGCAGAATAAGAGCTCTGTGAAAGAAGCGTTCCTCCTACACGAGGGCAACAGCCCTGGATGTGTACATTCGTGCAGCACCGGACTCTGAAGGAGTGCTGGGTGAAGTACAAAGATTCCCTAGAATCTGTCTTCAATTCTTCCAGTGGAAGAGGTTATTCTTTTCTTCTACATCTCACTACTTTCATTCCCTTCCCAGACAGCACTGCCATCATTCAAAATGGTAAGCTTGAGGCATGATCTTTGATGTGGATAGCTACATTTTTATGTTTAGGATATTAAGTGCCTCCTACAGAGAGGACAAGTGATTTGAAAACTATCCTCTCAGATGAAGCTCATGATACCTACCCTCTTGTTTTTGCAGTATCATTTTTCCCCAGGCCAAGAATTACACATTTCCTTGCTGCCTTCCATTCACACATTACGAACACCCTTGCCATAACCCAGTGCATCCTAGTCCTGGCCACTCCACCCCTAGCCCTACTTCTCCATCCCACCTAAGTTCCACGCTTTTGTTTCCAAGGTGTTCCATAGCTTGTACCACTCAAGCCAGCTTATACAACATCAAGGTTATTTTCACCCACATCCTATGGGCCTGTCATGTCATTATCCAGCATTAACTTCTCAAACACTATTATGCTCTATCCCTAATCTCTCAAGCTTTGTGATAACAGGATTAATTATGGCTTTTAAAAAACCCAATAATTTAAACCCTCTCATTTTAGCACACTGAACAATGTTGTTTATCACCTTCTACTTCCCATCCTGTCTTTAGATGGCTGTTTTCTATTGCCCTACACTTAGTTACAGCCTATTTGGGGTAGGTCCTGCAGGTACATGTTAGCGCAACAGGGGAACAGGCAGAGACCAAAGCTCTAGGCTACCTAGCCCTAGGAACAAGATTGCACACCTCTCCCAGGCAGTGACTGAACCAAAAAAATGAAGCAATGGCTTACGTTGAATAGTTAGAGGACAGCAAACAACATCTAAATCTTACAGTGAGGGAGGGTACTAGGATTTGTACTAAAAGCTGAAGCTACACCCAGTAAGCATTTGAAATAGCAAGGTGTATGCATCAGCTGCGACTGCTACAGCACTGAAGAAGGAACAAATAGTGCAGGTACTAGAAGCAGCTTTTTTTTTTTTTAATAGCACCAGGGACAGTTTAGGCAGCTGTAAAGTAAAATACAAGCACTGTACAAAGGTTTTGCTCAGCCGATAGACAGGCACCGTGCAAAGGGCTGGCTTCACCTCTTTTTGAAACAGTTGTGTTGAAATACATTGCATGTTAAATAGGAACCTATATGCTCAGACAACTGATTACTCTGGCTCCCCCTTCTAATGATAAAATTTTAAGCTGCTATTCTACAGCAACATTTTCATTCAGCTTTTAACAATTAAAAAAGATAAAAAACCAAAACCAGCCTGCTACTGTCAGTAAGTATCATATCTGGAATTCAGTAATCAGTGTTGTTCTATAATCCATCACCACAGTTGGGCTAATAGATACCATAATTAATTTGGACAAAAGGAACATATTTGAAATAAAAATCAGGTCTTCATGCTCTCTGAATAATTTAAACATGTATCTGATTTTGCAGTTAAACAAGTTCCACCTACACGACACTTCTGTGTCCTAGTTTACAAGAAATACTTTAAAAAGAGAAATAACGGGTATTATTTTTAAAAGAAAGGGTAAAACACCCTGTTACTTACACAACTATAGCCACTATAAGAAGTTCAACTAAGCATGGATATACCTTTAAAATTTTGTGTTATACAACTGTATTTATACCTACATATATGCATGTAGACATGCTATTCTATAATACATGAAACGTATTAACATGAAGTTTTATTTTAACAACATCCACCTCACCAGGCTAATTAGTTTTGGTATTGAAATGATGAAACTATTTCTCTTGTGTGTCAGAGAGAGTGAGATTTAAAAAACTTCCTGTGAAGCAATGTAAGATGCAACGGCTTAACACCATTCCCCGAAACTAAAATTACCAGAAGGCAAGAAACTCTGTTCTTCAAGAGAAAATATTTCTTAAAAATAAACAAATCTAAATTTTCAAGAAGGAAAACAAGTGTCCATGCTAGTTCTGAATGAGCCATTGGGATATCATTCTTCTCAGAAAGAGGCCTTCCAGCGTGGGCGCAGGGATGACTTACCCTGGAGCAGCTCTCGTGCTTTCGGCTCCTGCCGTCCCCTGGTTCCTGATGCTGATACAGCTGTTTTTCCCAGATGTTGGTGCAGGGCAGGCAGCCAGGAAGCCCTGCAGTGGTGAGGCATCCCTGCTGAGGTCCCGGGCGGAGCGCAAAGGTGCCCAGCTGTTCTGCAGAGGCACTTAGGCCACATAGGGTACAAAACACAGGGTACAAAATTAGAGCAGCTACTTGTTTCTGGTAGTTACTCCAAAAGGTTGTATTTTTGCATGATACTGCATTGTACCTTACACATTATTGTCCCAAGTTTATAATCAGAAAATTCAGATATTTTGAATCTTTTCCTTCAGATCCATTTCTCCTCTTGTGCCTCCACCATTTGCAATAAAAGCTTATCTTGAAAGTAACTTTGACTAGTAATAATAATAATAATAATAATAATAATAATATACCCACCAGTGCATCAGGACATAGCAACCTGGTTTTATGCTCTTTAAAGCTCCTTAAGCTCTCCATGAGAAGTTAGCTATTGTGATGGCATCTCTAAAAGCAGCACTTCCAGTCTGCACGGAAGCGAGAGATTTACCGGTGAAAGTTCTCAGGCTGATTTAATAAAATATAAATCAATTAAAACTGTACCATTTATTTAAAATAAGCAATACAAAGCTTAAGTTATATTTTGCCAAAATGGCATCTCCAAGAGGTAAGGACTAATACATTCACAGTGAATTAGATTTCCTTAAAAATAAAACACATGACATAAGCAGGAATAAATAGCATCTATATCTGTCAGCAGGTCAAGAAAAACAACTAGATAAAATCTTTACATCATGTTGACTAAGCATATTTTTCCTCAAACAGCATTCCATTGTGAGCTGGATTAACTTGATGATGAACTAAATCAATCTGGTTTTCATTTCCACAACCAATTTGTTTTCTAAATTACGTGTATCCAGTTGCATAAACAAATCCTTATTATAACCACAAAAGCAGCACCTCAGATTCTGTTGTAATTAGCCATTTATGTATGTTTCATTTGCTCAGGCGTTTTTTTCCCACAGGCTGGAATTTAACTATCAGAAACAGAAGCCACAGGTATTAAAATGACATGCGAAAAAAAAAGGAGAAATGAAAGTCGCACCCACAACACACTTTGGTCTTGGGCCAACACAGGTCCCACTGAGGAGTGTGTTTGTTTGTTTTTTTAATCTATAAACCAGAAATGAGACGCTTGCAGGAACAAACTACAACAGCACAGAAGAAAGTGCATCACTTAATTATTAATTTTAACTTTATTTTGTTTGTACATTTGTACATTTCAATCAGGTTCACAAAATGCAGAACTTCTGTTAGCAGAGCGTTTCATACAGAAGTTGACACATACCACACGTAATAAGCTATGGAAAAGTTATGAAAATATTTTAACAGAAACTTTTAG
The DNA here is from genome assembly GCA_013399365.1 of Pampusana beccarii. NCBI lineage: Eukaryota > Metazoa > Chordata > Aves > Columbiformes > Columbidae > Pampusana > Pampusana beccarii. Next base: position 24,255 of record VWYH01006688.1, on the reverse strand, counting down.
CACATGAAATTGTGTTTGACTTGTAAATGCTGTACATAAGCTACTATGAAACACTTCCTATTACCAAAAAAAACCCAACAAACCAACTAAACACCAAACAAACAAAAAAAAAAAAAAAAAAAAAAAAGAAAAAAAAACTACTTAAAGGCTCTTGAAATCTTACAATTGAACAAGTGTTCCACTGTGCCTTCATTCTAGAGCATGGAGATGGAAATTGTGCAGAAAAAAGTTTTACTTTAGATAATTGTCCAACTGTTATTGCTGCTTTTCAAAGAACCTGAAAGTATACAATGAAAACTTAGTACTAAACAAACAGCTGATTGGACGTATTTAGGTCATTACTGCAATTAAAATGCGAAAGTTAACTACAAAAGTTTCTCAAAATGTGGTAGGTTTTTTTAATATGTACACAGAGAACTGTACACAAATAGGGAAATAAAAAAGTTTCTTAAAAAATGAAAGATAATAGTATACAGTATTTACAGCTTAAATGTTACCCATTAAAGTATTATGTGGAGCTAAACTGTTACACAAACATGCAGTACATCCACAACTCAAAATTAATAGCTTTACGCAGTGTAATATAGTCCTGTACAAGACATGAATCAACCATATGTTAGATCACTCTTCTCTGTCACTGTTCTTGCTATCTTTGGTCCATGTTGAGTGTTCAGTTCTGGTTAAATTATTGGTTTCTTTAAAAAATTGCCAACAGCAAGCTTCAAATTATATCGCTAGTCATGATACACAGATTAGCTTCATAAACTCAGAATTACCCACGAAATGAACCACAACTATTCGGAAGATTTTTTTTCCTGCAGGATAACTGGGAGTTTTGAGTCAAAACAGTTTTTGATCATGCTGATAAATTGGAAATGTGTGGAATGTTCAAATCTTCAACAGAAGCAGCTTCTAACAAAGCCTCAGAAACTTCTTCACATTAAATAGTATATTCAGTATTTCCCCCCTCCTCCAAAGATTAAGTTGTATTGATGTATTATTTGTTCTACTATAAATTAATCGTTAGTAATGCACAGAATGTGCCTAGTAATACAATGCAGAGACAGGCAGAGCTATTTGAAGACAGCCCGAAGAGATCTTGTGTGGACATCTGCACAACACTGTATTGTCCAAAAGGAGCCAGAGAACTATCAGGGCCATTCACACATAAGATCTCTTTGTAGTCTAATAGAAAGAGAGAAAGAAAAAAAGAAAAAAAGAAAAACAAAAGGTTATCTGAAGTTATTTTACTTTTCTTGGACAAGATACTTTAATTTTTAGTGTGTGCAAGGTATAGAACACACCACAAAACATCACTCATACTTATATATACACACACACATACATATATGGATACACTGCACTTTGGCTAGAACACTATATGTTCAGCAACGCTGTTTCTAAGGATATGGAATGAAACTTCAACATTTCACAGACATAAGGCTACTTACACTCCCTTTCACTGTTGGAGTTACGCAGGAAGTTCATGCTATGATCAAACAATACTTCATACACAAAATATTTGTCCTCATATACCCCTCACAAGAAGTAGTTAAAAACAATTTTCTATCAAATACATGACTTTGTCTCTATTAAGTCACTTAGGCATTATAGTATCTGCCTATTCTTTACTACCTGGCAATAATGCCATATAAAGCAGAAACAACTAAGTAGCTAACAATGTTTTAAGAATGATTGCAATGATCTATGCAATAAAAGTTATTTGGAGGAAGGTAACTTTAAGTCTGCAAAGATGTCTCCTTTTCAAAGGAGGAAAATTACAGTGGCAACAATTTCATTAGCACTGCGATTAAAATGAAGAATGAAGTCCATCAATAAAAATTTTGTATATACATTTAATAAGTTAGCAGTAGTCCGTTATAGTTTAACTTAGTGAAAGACAGCAAGCCATTGATGAGCAGTAGTGTAATAGCCTTGTACAATAAATAAGAATTGAGACGCTCAAGGAAATTTGGAAACTGGGAAGGAGTTTAAGTGTGAGGTTAAGTAATGAGACAATCTAAATTACTGAATGCAGTGCCTCATGAAAGAGTTTGGTTTGATCCAGACTAGCATTTCCAGGTTGTCAAACAGAAATGTTTTAATGTCTATCGAGTAAGACATCATATCAAATAACCAAATTAATTAGAAATAGCAAAAATAGAAAAAGAATGAAGATATTATATATTTTTTAAAATCCTCTCCCCTAAAAATATATGTAACAAGGCACATTAGGCTTCAATTATTTTATTATTCAATTTGACTTAAATATTTGAAACCAGTTTTCTCATAATTTAAGACAATGGGGGAAGTTTAAATTGGCTTTTGCAGATGTAATAATTTCATTGTCTACTAAAGTGCAATGATTGTTATGCCAAAAAGTACCAGCAGAAAGTAAAAAAAAAAAGCCACAAGACAAAAAACCCAAACTATGAAAAATAAATAAGGTTTGGAATACATTCAAAATAATGAGAATACATGTATTCAGCCACCTTTTAAATCAACTCAAAGACAAAATATAACACTGAAAAGGTTTGTAAACCTGTATTTTACCTTGTTCCCTGAAAAGCACATAACCTTGTACATTTTCCAAACAAGACTTAAATACTTTTAAAGAAAAAAATAGTATTAATATCCTCAGGGGGAAAAAAAACCCCACCTTTATGTAGTATAATAAAATAAAGGCAGACAGGTTAACTCACTATAATATTTTGAAGCACTAAGCAATACAGCTGGATTGTAAGTTATATTTTACACATATTCTTTTAGCTGTGCTGTGGGTGCCAGTGGTTTCAATAGACCTGAAAGTCTCTTTGACATCTTAACAGTGAAACCTTTGAGCAATTTACTCTTCCTGTCAGCATTAAAACCTGACTGCTAAAAAGCATTCAGTTAAGGAAAGATGCAAAAGTTTCCTTATTCCTCACACAGAACTTTGTGCCCCTTAAATTTTGTGTTTCATAAATAATTATTAGACTTAAAATTTCTATTCACTCCAAAACATTCACATTTAAGACATTTCACATGCACAACACTACCGTCCCTTTTAAACCAGAAAAGCACAAACTCTACTGAAAGCTAAGTATTTGAAAGTTCCAGGTATCTTAACCTTTCCAAAGATACCAAGTGTTCAGAAAGAAGGTAGCGAATACGTTAATGTTGCCCCACTTCCAAACTTTGAGTATAGTAACTATTTTATTAAACTCAACGTTTTTCTTCATTAGAAAACCCATACATAATTTTTTATCCCTTTCCATTTTCCTCATAGGTGTATTCTCCTAAAGTCTGCTGTATTCGTGCGTTCTTCAAAGAACACATGTAGAGTTAAGAGTCCTGCCAGTGCTTAAATAAATATAGGGAGCTTATTTGCAACAAGCAGCTTTTCTGAGGTTTTCAGAAGGGCTGGTAACCATTTGTATGTTTAAGACACAATAATTTTGAGGAAAGCATCAATTTAATATTTGTTTGTGCATAAATGACAGATTGCACTTAGTAACCCTCATACAGTCTCCTTAAACTACAGATTTCTGACAAGCTAAAACCATGAAATGATGTGCTTCAGAAAACTGCCATGAGCCATTCTACTCATAGTGCTAATTACATCAGGATAGCTAAAGCTGTGGTTCTTAAACCCCATCAAGATTCATCTACACTTTGAAACAGACCTAACAGTTGTTTTGAATGCTGAACAAGAATATGCAGCATTCAAAGAGATTCTGTTAATACAAAACTCAGTTATCTTGCTGTTTTACATGAATTTAAGGTGAGGGTATGTTCACAGCATTCTTCTACAACTACAATTTCAAAGCTTACCCAAGCAACAGTTAAGAACTGAACTCCAAGTTTGGCACATACAGCAATTTCCAGGAGCATCCCTTTATTTTATTACAACACTGTGAAGAACAATGATCCCATCACCAAGCATGAACCTGACTGGCAGCTATTCAAGGTGCTTTATCTCAACTTCACACACATGGATTGCACCTTGCCTATGACTGAGGCACGTAAGGCGCAGTGCAGAAGTACAACAGTTCAGACACTAGAGGACAGTCTGCTCATTTGACTGAACCTTTAGATTTGTAGTGCACGTTCCACATAATTTCCTCTCTTGTGCCAGAATTCAAGTTCATAAGCTGATGAATCCACTTTCAGAAAGCTTCTCTTCATATTAAAGACTTCTTTAAACTAGTTGATTTTTTTTTCTCCTTTTAAATAAGTCTCAAAGTGTTGCAAGAATTCTTGAAAATGAGATAATCAATGTCAGTACTGTCTGTCCAACACCAAAGACAAGAGCTTCTAAGGGAGCCATATTCTTTCCCGCTACTCTGTAAATTCCAGCTACTGCAGCACCTAAGAATCACAAGGAAAACAATTATCAGATCACAGAAATAAAGCCAAGCTTGAAATATACGACAAATTATTTACTGTGTCGTGCATAAGCCATTTATAGAACATTATCAAACACTGTATTACTTCATGGCATTATAGAATTATTAGTCTTCCTTGTATTTTCCAGTTGTTATGATCCCTCAGGAATGGCTTTCCCAACTGAACCAGGTTAACTTTTCCAACATCAGTTTAAGAAAATTGAATCTTGCTGTTTCTCTGTAGATCTCCTCAAATCTTTTTTACATTTTGCTTTCTGCTATTCTAAAAAGGTAGCAAAAATATTCTCTAAAAATTGACTGAGTCCAAAGTGTGGCTTAACAGTGCTTGTATAGGCAAGGAGAAGACAAAAGCAGTAAAACTGCTAGTGTATACAAAAACAATGGTAAACACACATCTATCGGCTTCATTTAATATTTCGGTTGAATAACCCGGTCATACCATATCAGTTGAGTTTAGACTTAAACTACTAAATTGTTAACAATTGTTTAGCAAATCAAGTAAAACATGAAAAAGAACAAAGTGTTGCGTTGTTATCCATTAATGTGTATGAGAGGAAATTTCTAACCAATACAAATAGATTTTGAGCTATAATGCATGCAAAATTAAGAGACAATTTTTCTTGTACAGTTGTGTGCAAATTCCCATTTAAAGTATAACATCAAATGGCCAGGATAAACCAGAAACAACATACTACACCATAAAAAAAACAGGTACTACTAACTCCCCACTACGATCTCTCACATGCTGAATTTACCATGTGTTTGAAGAACACAGCAAATGGATAGCTGTGATGTCTTAGAGCAAACGCTCGAGAAAAAGATCAGTCAAAAAAATAACATTTTTCTGCTCAGACAGCTTCTGAGCCTTTTAAGCATACTAAAAAGTTCATTCAAAAAAGAAATACAGGCTTGTATACAGCTGTGTCCATAGGTAAAAATTTTACTTGATTCAGCCCCCAAAGCTTAAACTAGAATTAAGCTTTTATTAATATTTAATACTTTCTGAACTAGTATTTTCTACACAGTGCTTGCTTTCCTTGCCTAAAGAACATTAAGTTAAAAAAAATTGGAATTTTTTTGTTTTCGCACAGTCAGTAACAGGAACAGTCTGCTGAAGTGATCAAAAACCCATTAGTGACACAGAAATACATTAAGTCCCAATATATTTTCTGCAAGTACAGTCTGTATCTGATGATCTCAAAAGTAACACCTCATTTTTACAAAAATTCTAGGAAGAGTAGAATTCACTAACAATTGTGGCCATAACAGTATTTATAAACATTATTAATCAGACTACAAGGTAAGTTTTGCTGTCTACTGCAAAGTACATTTTGTCAGAAATATCTCACCAGAGTGGTAGCCTTATGGTATTTCACTCAGCTACCTTGTGTAAGCTTTTCCATTTTTTCCTTGACTATCTGCTGTCAAAAACTGGAAGAGATCCTTTAGACTAAGCCCAGTATTCACATTAAAATTATTTTGGTGATTGAACTCTCAAAGTGAATTCAAATCAGCCGAACTGGAATATCAGAATTTGATGATAAGAGTTAATAGCGGGAGTGTTTGGCTTCTTGAGAAAACACTGAGGTATTCTGGAAAATATCAATAATAAATAACATAAAAATTTGGTAGTTTAATAATTATGTATTTATGCTTGTCAAATAACAGTGTGCAGTACAACATGTAATGCATAACCCAGCACAACTGGTATAGAGCCAAAATAGACTACAATAAGCTGCCAATGATGGAAAGGAGAATATGTCACCAAAAAGGAGTGTGTTTGGGGAAAGCAGGAACAACAGACCCTTCTGGATGAAATACAGCTAAAATCCTTGTCTCAAACTGCCTGACATTTATCTCTCTTTTGTGTGTGTGTTTTTTTCTTCTTGTTGGGTTTTTGTTTTGGTTTGTGGTTTTGTTCGACGGTATCCACTGTTATTTACTAATTTTTTTATACCCTTTTACTTTTTTTTAATTTTTTTTTTTAATAACCATTAAGTTCTGTGATTTGCAAAGCCTAGAAACTGAGAGGTTTCCTGCTTTTCTATATGCTGGTACAAAGAACCCAGAAGGCCAGAAAGTCTGAAAAATCCACCAAAGTAAAATTGAACTTGCATTCATTCACCTACACAAACAATGCAAAGGACTAGAAATACAAAATGGAAATTGAAGTCAGTTTGCTATTTTAATTTCTTATGTACTGGACCAGGCATATGCAAACAACCAAACACTTCAATTTGCATCTGGGTTTGCAGCACAACAGCTACTAAAAATCCTCTCTTTAATATTTTATCACCATAATTTGTCTTCAGAAGCTCCCCACAGAATTTCTTTCAATATGAAACAACCCAGTTCTGTCCAGAAACAAAAATACCTGAAAGTAAATGTATTCGGCTAACCAAGTTGCAACGCCCCATCCAGTACCTTTGGGAACAGCATAACAAGTCTATAGTTTAAGCTTGGATAAATTCTCAAGTGAATTTACACACAAACAGTACCACTTATTAAATGTTTTGACCTGTAAAATTTGATGGCAAAGATACAACTGTGTTGCTCCTCTTTTTGTGCATAGATAAAAGATGTAAGTTATTTTCATTTCAGAAACACTGAACCTGAACCTTCCCCACCACAGACCACTGTAGAAATCTCTACTTGAATATTCCAGCATCATATTTCCTATCTTCTGTTCTTCAGAAATGCTCATGCATGACTGACCCTGTAAATGGGCCACTGACACTTTAAGCATAAGACAAAAATCAGCATTACATGTAATGTAAAGGTATTCGACTGGTCTGACATATGCCTCACCTTAGGGAAAAAAAAAAAAAAAAAACTAAACTAAAGAAAAAAAAAAAAAAAAAAGAAAGAAAAAAAAAAAGAGTAGACTTATACTGAACCATACTGCCATACTGTCGTTAAATGATGGAAATTCTAGGCTGAGAAACATATAGTAATTAAAACAACCTTTGAGGAAAGTCTTAACAAAAGTTTCCATTAAATTTGTGTATTTAACCTTCAAAACCAACAGGCAAGAAGGACTTCCAGTAGCAATAAGAAATAATCTGTCACAAATCATTCATGAATGTGTCCAAAACTGAAGTGATACCACTATTCTGATAATCCGGGCAGCACACAGAAAACTAAGAAAGGCAACAAGGCTTGTCTACAGTTTATGGGGTTGCTAGATTTACAGCTCCTTACCCTCAAAGGCCTTTCAAGTTAGACTATCTTGTCAACACCACTGAAGATCTCTGGGCAGAAACTACTGCTCAGGTTAACCTAAGCCCCATTCCATCCATTGATTTTAATGTTGAGCATTGTTTCAAACTAAGCACAAGCTTCTTTCCTGTGAAAATAAAATTCACCATTTATTTCCCTCATGCTGCCCAAACAGAAAACTCTCCACCCTCCTATTTGCTTGGGAAAGCTACTGGAGTTTATTTATAAGTTCGAAAAATGTAGCTGGATATGATAAAGCCAAAGACTGAACAAAGTGTCCTACTGATCTTATGGCATATATTTCAGTATTGCCACAGATAACAAAATTTCTTATGAAACATGGGAAAACAGTATCTGATACCAATAATTCTAGATGAAAACAGCTAAGAAGCATTTCCTCAAAACATTCTTGGCAACATCACTTTTGCGCTGTATTTTGTCAGATGCAACACCTCTGTACTCCACTATGTAAAGTACTCCTGCTTTCTGCGATATTTTATTGACAAGTGTAAGTTTTATACTGTGAACCTTTCAGTATGCTGTTTTAACAGAAAAAATGGTTAGCATCTTATCTGTGGATACAATGTCAAGAAATAAAAAATGTCTAAAATGACTCGAATAGTAGGCATTAGACTAACACCATAAGAAACTCTGTAACAGATGCCCCTTGACAAAGGGCATTTTACCTACAACAGCCCAACTTAATTTCTTTTTTTTTTTTTTTTTTTTTTTGAGCAGGGGGGTAGAGGGGAGAACACATTTCCTCCCTACCCCAAATGAACTAGAAAGTAACATTATGGCCAAGTCAAGAATGGAAAGTTCTTTCAAATCCGTCAGCCACATGTAACTCCTCCAAATTTTCTTAGCTGTAAATAACAACCTACGTTGAACCTTTATTTCTTTTAATAAAGCAACATCCAGGTGCAATTTAAAAACCCCCAGCAGGCCCAAGGAAAAGAGGAGGAATTCAGCCTTGCAAACAATGGAATCAAGACCTTGTTTCCAAGAGAAACTCATGGGTTTAAGGGTAACTAAGAGGTGATCTTTATAGGAAACGTTTGACAAAAAAAATGTGCAACAAGTATGGTAGAACAGGACTGTTCCTCCTGATCCCCAAAAGATATTACTTGTTGAGCACACACCTTTTGAATAACTTGGCATCCAACATTTCCAAAATGAAAGAACGGGATGATTTCTGCACTCCTCTGACAATTTATAGTAGTTTTATCTTTACACAATAGAAGAGCAACTCAGCTGTCATTATCATTAGGTTAGCTACAAAACTAAGGCAAAATCCTTAATAAACAATTAACAAACCACTAAAAGAAGGGTTGCATGTTTGTTTTGTTCTTTGGGGTTTTATATTTTTTTTTCTTTAGAAATTACATGTAAAATAAAATTTAAAAAAAAAAAAAAATTAAAAAAAAAAGAAACAGACTTACTGGTTATCATTGCTCCAGTTATAGAACAAAGAAATCCAATGCTGACCACAATGACAGATATCAGCCTCCCCTGCCTATGCCTCTGCAGCATCACAAACATTAATACTCCCACAGCACCATGGACAAACAGAGAGGAGAAGAGAGCCCAGAGGAAAACCCAGTACCACATCTCTGAAAGAAAGCAGTCAAATAAAAGGTTAATATTTGAGAGACAATAACTGTATAAGTAGGAAACTTTAAAACATTGCATGCAATCAGAAGTAAGAGAAGAGCAATGCTGATTTCTATCTTAAAAGGAATTGATGTGACATCATCAGCATGTGCTCAAGACACTTTCCCACTTTTAGCACTCTATCCTAAAGGAATAACTCAATTATGATCAAAAAACTATTAAAAGGATTCTGCCACAATTCTCAATTCATATGTATTGTTACAAGAAGTCCACAATTCTTTTAATGTTTTCTTTAAACAACATTAATTGCAATTTCTTACTATGTATTGTAACTACTCCTGCAGAACGAAATACTCTCCGAAACAAAGACTGAATCCAAAAAGAAGTAAAGAGTTGTTTGATGAGGTGTTTGGTGGGGTTTTTTTGTTTGTTTTGTGGGTGATGAAGTTGTTTTACAGGAAGAGACATCACCAGGTAATATCAAACAGGAAAACTGAGATTAATGACTAGTTTGTCTGTCCAGGAGCTGTAATAGAGTGTTCTACTGAATTAGCTTGAAAGGCAAAAGTAAAAACACTACAATTTTAACACAAAATTTTAATACCTCTATCTCCTTGCTTCTAATTGCTTAGAACTTCATAGTAACAGGTAGTCATGATTATTTAAATCACCAAACAAAGACAAGAGATCATGAAAATGTGTGGAATACGAAAATTTATTTGAAGAATGCCAACCACAATCATCAGCTTCAAAGAAAAGAGCAGAAACCATCAATGAAGCTACATAAGAACTAAAGAACCTTTCTGGCTTGGTAGTAAATTTCTAAAAACATTCACTATAACTCAAAGGGTGAGAAAATGCAATAAAGGGGAAAATATATAGTCAACTACAGTGGGTATATCATCACAGAATCCAGTGAATTGGAGCACATTATCCCGATTGACATAATCCTGTAAATCTGTCATTAATTCAGAGTTTTGCTGCAGTTTCCATCAAAAAAACCCCAACCAAACAAACAAAAAAAACCCCACCAAAAAAAAACCCAAACAAACCAAAACAAAACAAATCCCCAAACAAACAAAAAACCCCACCAAAAACCCACCACATCCTCACAACAGCAAGATATTTATTGTTTATGAGGTAAGCCTCTATTATTGCAGCTTAACACACAGTCATTTAGTCATTTGAGCAGAAATACGACCCAATTAGCTACAATAAAAATACTTAGCAGCTAAATACTTAGCAGCTAAAACAAAACACACTGTAAAAGAATGGCTGCAAGATGATAACCGCACTCCTTTAAGGCCAATGTCAATATTGTATGTATATCCATAGCACAAATACCATCTTATTTTGCAGTATTTTGAGAGTAGATACAATATTTCCCCTCTCATACAGGCATAAAAGGCAAGACCATGCCATAGGACATCTTCTCTAAATTATGGTAACCAAAAGGGTCTCTGAGAAGAGCAACAAGGAAGGTGGATGGTAAATCTACATCTCTCATCGGATCCTCCATCCCTTCACCCCTGACCCCAAGCTGATCTCAAAAGCCTTTGCCAACGGGTAATGACCACAGTACTACTCTACTAAATGTCTCATCATTCTCAGAAGCTACTATGACAGAACAGTGGCAAGAATGCCAAGTAGTCACTCTGCAAATACCTGACACACCCCCTCACTAACATTAAGATTGACTGATTGTTCATCTAATCTGCCATCGGTTGTTTGGGAGGGGAACCTCTCCTGCAGTTCTAACAGGCCTTGGCTGATACTAGCACAGTTTGGGCATTCTAATTTTTGGTTTTGTTTTGCTGTTGTTGTTGGTTTTTTGTGTTTGTTTGGTTTTTTGTTTTGGGTTTTTTTTTGTGTGTTGGGCTTTTGTTTGGTTGGTTTTTTTGTTTTTTTTTTTTTTTTTTTTTTTTCTAGTGGAAGCAAATAAGCAAGGAGTTTAACCAAAGGATCTATCAATATAGAATCTGGCAGCCCTGCTAGTCCTACAGTTTGACCATAGGGAAATAAGCCTTAGGAGATGGGAAAAAAGTTTACTTTCCTGCAAATGTAAATTACATACAAGCTGAGGCAGGAAAACCCTGTCAGGAGGGAATATTTTCATTCTTCAAGTGTACATCAGAAGAGCTACCAGTGAAAACCTTTCACTGAAAAACTCACAAAACCTGATTCCTAAAAGCTCAAAACATTATTCTATCAAAATGATAAAAACTAAGGTCCTGCCCCATGAAGGATCATTTCCTTGAGCACTGAGCAGACCATCAGCTGATACTTGATAAATTTTAGAGGTATGGACTGAACAGACTATAGTTCAGCAATAGACCGAACAGGTCCTCAAGACTAAACTTCTTTGTCAACACTGACAGTGAAAAAAACATAAGGTCTGTGTTCCACTTAACCATATGAATAACCATGAAGAACAAAAGTTAGAGAAAATAACTCTTATAAGGGAGTTAAGAATGTATCTAGTAGGCAAGAGATAATTTCCTTGCTTGCACATGTCGGTCTCTGAAGACCTTTAATGCTAGAAGACATTATGTGCATATCTTAGATCTTCCATTTTAGTTCTCTAGAGTAACGTGGTTGAGCCCATCTTCCAGATTATTCAAAGAAACACAAAGCTGAACCGCAGGCAGGTAAATGTGATGCTGAATGCACCATTTCAAGAGATAACCTGTTCTTACGTAAAAGAGGATTATTTGACTTGTTTGCTAGTAAATACTGTAGAGGATATGCTACTTATTTTCTGAACACAGCAACCTTCCTTGCAATTAAGTCTGTCACACAGTTTTCGTACCACTCAGATTATACTGATATGCAAAATACTCAGTAAAAGAGAGGACTGGATCCATGAGAGACTTCTGACAATGTTCTTGACCCAAACTTCCATTTCTCTTGACTAAGATGGATGCAAGAGATGAAACATTAACTACCAAGAAAAAGTGAGGGCTTCTTGCAGTATTACTAGAGCAAAGGTAACATAACATCCCAGTGACAGACTCTGAGAACACGTATTTCAAATCCACAGTTGAAGAAAATGCTTGAGTATCATGTAAGGCTACATGATAACTACAGGCTTTCAAGACTGCCAAACACTCCACAACTATGCCAACGGTGTACTGATTAGCATTAACCCATCGCCTCTTCCACAGTCTTAAAAGCAAACTTTTGGAAGGTATGCTCCTATGGATACTGAATTCAGGCAGGTATCAGCTGATTTCATAAAACTGCATCAGAATGATGCAAACTTGTCCCCATTTAACAGGAAATCTGAGAACAGAAGACTCAGAGTTATTTCAAGAGGGAAGGGACCTACGATTTTGACAGCCTGTTCAACAGCTAGGTGTTTTGAAGTGAATGGGCAATACATAGATATGATCTGGGGAGGAGAAGCAGAGCTCTTGATATTGTCTCTCTACAAATGTATCTGAGGGACAGTCCCAGGTTACTGAAAGCTGCACTTCCATTTGTTCTTAAAATGCCATTACAGCTGAAAAACTTGAAACTGAACCAAAAAAGTCTGTTGGAATCTGACTCTGACACTGTCATTCCCTGTAATTTCCACAGGGTTTACTAGGCTCTGCATTCCCTTTTAGGAGAAGAGTGTTTGTGGTCATTGTTAATCCCGACCAGGTAGAAAAGGGAATTGATTTCTAGTCTTAGGAAGTCTTATTAGGATGACTATATTTTCAGAAAAAAAACCCCACCAAAACTAACTACTCCCCTGTAACCAAGAAACCAAAAATGTTTACAAACCCTTACACAATAAAATAGCTGCATGGTGAGCAACCATCTGAGGTCTTATTTACATTCCAAATAAGGCTCAAGGAAAATTACCATCACCCCTCACTTTGTTTTTAGGGCAGGAGACATGATAATAGAACCAGCCCCAAATGCCCTGTTAGATAAAGGAATATAAACTTGAGTTCTTTGGTACACACTTTCTCTTCCTACTCCTTAAAGCAACACACAAACTGAATGCATTCAAAAATCAGAGAACATGCAGAAATAGTCCTTGTTCCACACAAATGCAGCTGTATCACACTTTATCTTGCAAAGCTGTTTTTTCCAGCGAGGGACTCAACGAAACACAGCAACATATTTTCCAGAAAATTTACACAACATACAAAATTTGAACCATTTATAATCACAATTTATGAACCATTTCTCACAGTCAACTTTGTCATGTTAAACTAGCTGTTTAAAAACCTGAAAGATCTGTAATTCAAAGAATTGTATCAACTGACTATTTCACATAAGTGTTTCCTGTTCTTCAGCTGAAGATTACACATTTACTAAGAGAGTGCACGTTTATCAGCAATTCTTCTGAATACGAAAGTTTCTTTGGATTCCTCAGTAGGCATCATCCACTTCGCTAAATCACTACCTCACTTCATTAAAACATCACCTCAGTCCTAGAAGCTGAAATGGGACAGATCTCTTTTGAGCACCTTCTATAATGGCAGGAAGAGTCATACTTTCTTCTCCCCCTTTACTTATCCATTTTATGTCTGGTTGTTCAACATACATACTTACTTCTTCCCACTAATTAAGCCAGTGACAAAGATGAGTGAGTAAGCTGTTTAACATGGATGGACAGGGTAAGGAGGACAGTCAAACTTGTAAGTAAACTGAAGGAGACTTCAAGTTCTATAAATCTGGTAGGCAATTTAGTCATTCTTAACCTGACAGGTTGAGGGCAAAGAACTTAGTGCACAGGAACTTCTGAGTGGAAGACTTTGAGGTTCACTAAAATTCAGTACCATCTGACTCCAGAATCACAACGAGATATGNAAAAAAAAAAAAAAAGTGCCAGAGTAACACTTGAATGAAGCAAAAAATGGATTGGGGATAACACAGAGGTGCCACTGGAAAATAGAGAAGGAGAATGGGGACCTGTGGACACAAAAGTCAAGACTTTCTTTGTTCAAAAATAACCACGCAGTTGAAAGATTTGCAATATCTGTAAGGAGGAAGTAAGACTGAAGTGTCTTAAGAACGTGCTGGTACAAATATTTATGTCCTATATATGGATTCATACTTTAAGAGGTATAAATTTACCTACATGGTCATCATTGCTACCTTGATAAAAAAGCATGCTGTCAAATATTTCAGTCTTTGTGTAGCTATACTAACTAGCTTGTTCTTTTGGTGATGAGCGGCAGTACTTTGCTGGTATTGTAACAGCGATTTAGCTTTATGTGACAGAGAGCTCCAAATACTAACAGCCTCAGTTTATTTAGTCATGTCCTCATGGGGCAACCTGAAGAGCCAGGAATAAAATAAACCTTTAGAAAAAAACCCTCCAGCTTCCTTTGCTTGACCCTAAGAAAGTTTCAGAGCTGACTTTCAGTGTATCCAAATTACTTTAAGTAGCCAAACACAACTTCTTTGTATCAAAACTCCACAGTTGCCCAGGGAATGCACCGACAGGGAACTAGGAAAAAACCAGTCCTCACTAGTTTACAAGTACAGTGAAATCTAGTCTGTTGCATAGAAGCCACAGCTTTTCTAATAACGACAACTGAGAACCATCTTTCAGGTTTATTTAAAATTCTTTGCACTTAACCACTATCTTAAACTTTGTCTTCAGTTTAGGTTCATTTCCACTGGTTTTATGTGGGTGGGGATTTTTTCTATCAGACAAGCTAAAGGCTCAAATAACTTATAATTTATGCCCTATCATTCTCATTTTAGAATATTTATTTGTTAATTTAGGTATCTCTACATATCATTGATACACATCATACATTTATTATTATTTTACACTATATACACAAACATCATACATATATTGCAGTAGGCATACACAACCTTAAAGGTTAGACTTAAGATTAGAAAAAGAGGTTTTAAAGCACTCTACAATTTAGAATAACATTCATATCATTTCCAGTTTATCAAAACTTGGAAGTTGCATTCCATCAACAGCTTTATCTTGGACAAATAAAAACGGAAAGTCAACACACAAGGCATGTAAATGCTAACATTTTCAAATATTATCTATATATATAAAAACATGCTGTCCTACAGCACTCAGGTTTAGTATACATGGAGTACTTGCTTAGTCCTTCGCCTTGAGCAGTTTTCTTTCCCACTAGTGCTTAGCTTGTTTTGCCAGATGAATAATGATTGCCTATAACATTTCATAAAGCAAGACTGATTACTCCAACAGAAAGTATCTCTCTGAAGATTCTTATCTATGTACCCAGCCTACCACTATTAGCTACAGAGTTAAAATCAAGCAATAAGTATCCGTGTTGTGAATACAAAGATACAAATTTAGGTCAACAAAGTAGCACATGTTAAAACTTGAATTATGAAACTGTATAATGTTTTATTCCTGTAGATTTGCAAACTTGAAGCACTCAGATAAAGAAAGCCCAGTATATTATACCTTCAAATGTAAATTAGCTCTTTGCATGTTACTGTATTTTCTTCATCACTGGGTCTTTTCCTTAATTCTTGTACTAACTGACACTTTCAAAGTTAACAGGACTATACAGTCAAATTGTTATTTGGAGATGCTAATGTTTTTGCTGCATTAAGTAGAACAAAAGCACTTGCTGAAGAGCATTTAAACATCAAACTACTCCTCTCAAGTTACAGGATAGGGGACAAAGACATAATCCAGACAATCAGGGACATACAATTACAGGATGAATCTTAGGAAAAAACATAATCGACAAGGAGTATCTTCTATGCCACATCCATAATCTCTTATAAATGTCCACTTTCAACAAATTAAGGAGTTATTACTGTCCAGCAAATTACAGACTTTTATTTAAAAGCATATAAAAACAGTTGTGGATTCCTGAGCTCATCACCTTAGGACACTGGGGTATGGGGAGGCAGAGGAAGATGACTCTGACTTTAGAAGCCCTACAGTACAACAAGCTTTATTAAAACAACACCACCACCACTACCACAACAACACAAATAAAAAAACACACCAAAAACACATAAAACCACAAATAAACAACAAACATACAAAGAAACCACCACACACACCAAAACTAACAACCAAACAAAAAAACCAAACCAACACAAGCCCAAACAAACAAAAAAACCCCCCACAACATACCACACAACACAAAAAAAACAAATCAAACCAAACCCACAAACACTCCTTTCCACACACAGGCACACAGAAAACAACATTCTTCCTCCACCTCAGTGGCAAATATAAAACCCACTCAGACCAGAAGCTTACACACCTTTGGAACATGCAGTAACTTGGAACAGAAGCTCAAATCTCTGAAACACGCAATAACTAGATGTAAACATTGTAACATTGGTTACAAGAAGAGTAGAAATATTGTTAAATTATTTATTATGGAGGTATCCTTTACTCATAAATATTTATTTTAACGGGCACTCAAACCAAGATGGTTTGGGTTGGTTTTGGTTTTTTTTGGGTTGAGTGTTTCATTTGTTTTCCCCAGATTCAGCTATTATCTGACTCGGTCTAGTAAACCCTGACTCTAAAACACAAACAGCCCATATTAGAGGCTGTTCTTGAGATTTGCTGGAGGATATAAAACAGGTGGAGTAAAAGCCACCTCTCCCATGGTTACTGGACCCATTTACCTCCACCATTTACAATAACTCTTCCTCCCAAGTGAAGGCAGGGAGACATGAGGCAAGGAGGGGCAGGCTAGTCAGCAGCTTCTGTGCCTGGCAAAATTATGGAGAAGATTATTCTGAGAGTTGTTGAAAAACACATGAATGACACTGCAGTCATTAGTCCCAGCCAGCACGGGTTCATGAGGGGAAAGTCTTGCCTGACCAAATTAATTTCTTTCTATGACAAGGTTACCCACCTAGTTGACCAAGGGAAGCCTGTCAATGTGATCTTTTTGGATTTCAGTAAAGCCTTTGATACTGTCTCTCACAGCATCCTCCTGGACAAGATTTCCAGCACACAGCTGAGTAAATACATAGTGCAGCGAGTGAGCAATCGGCTAATGGGCCAGGCTCACATGTTTGTAGTACATGGGGTTACATCAGGCTGGTGACCAGTCACTAGTGGGTTTCCACAATGATCCACCTGAGGGCCAGTGCTCTTCAATGTCTTCATAAATGACTTGGACACAGGACTTCAGGGAACACGAAGTAAGTTTGCCGATGACACTAAACTGGGGGGAGCTGTTGACACTCTTGAGGACAGAGAGGCCCTGCAGAGGGACCTGGACAAATTGGAGAACTGGGCAATCGCCAACTGCATGAAGTTTAACAAGGACAAGTGCTGGATTTTGCACCTGGGACACGGCAACCCTGGCTGTACATACAGACTGGGGGACAAGATGCTGGAAAGTAGCTCCGCAGAGAAGGATCTAGGGCTTCTGGTAGACAGCAAGTTGAACATGAACCAATAGTATGCCCTGGCAGCCAAGAGGGCAACCGTGTCCTGGGATGCATCAAGCACACCATTGCCAGCCAGGCAAGGGAGGTGATTGTCCTGCTCTGCACTGTGTGCAGTTCTGGCACCACACAATAAAAAGGATATAAAGCCTCTGGACAGTGTCCAGAAGTTGGCAAAGGGTATAGAGGGGAAGATGTACGAGGAGTGGCTAAAGTCACTGGATTTGTTCAGCCTAGGGAAGAGGAGACTGAGGGGAGACCTCATTGTGGTCTACAGCTTCCTCACAAGAGGAAGAGGAGGGGCAGGCACTGATCTCTTTTCTCTGGCGACCAGTGACAGAACCCAAGGGAATGGCAGGAAGATGTGCCAGGGGAGGTTTAGTTTGGACATTAGGAAAAGGCTCTTCACCCAGAGGGTGGTGTAGCACTGGAACAGGCTCCCCAGGGAAGCAGTCATGGCCCCAAGCCTGACAGTGTTCAAGAAGAGACTGGACAATGCCCTCAGACACATGGTGTGAATGTTGGGGTTGTCCTGTGCAGGGACAGGAGTTGGACAGAATGATCCTTGTGGGTCACTTCTAACTCAGGACATTCTATGAAAGCATATAATGTTGAAGACTCAAGGTTCAGCTACAAAGTAGAGTGCTTGCAACTTGAGTTGTCGCAGGGTGTGCATGTGTATGTGGTAGGAACTAAATTGTCTGTGGTCTCCTGGGTATCTTAGGCCACGTATGAAATATGTGATTTCCTTTTTTCATATTGAAGCTGGATCAGATTTATAGTAATAAAAATAATGTCCAGTTTCTGATTAAGGAAAAACAGACAAACAAAACACATTAAGGTTTGAAGTACTTCCTGGTTTAGGCTGGAGTTTACATCAGGTCCCTGTTGAAAATTTTGGAAAACTAACATTTTTAAGAAGGATGTGAGCTTGTTGATAAAATTTTACACCATGCAAACATAATCAACGCAGAGCAGCTGAGGGAACTGGGGCTGTTCAGCCTGGAGAAAAGGAGGCTGAGGGGAGACCTGATCACTGTCTACAACTACCTGAAAGTAGGTTTTAGCGTGGGGGGTGTTGGTATCTCATCCCAAGTAGCAAGTGATAGGACAAGGGGAAATGGCCTCAAGTTGCACCAGGGGAGGTTTAGATTAGATATTAAGAAAAAATTATTCACAGAAAGGGTTGTCAGACATTGGAACAGGCTTTCCAGGAAGTGGTGGAGTCACCATCCCTGAAGGTGTTTAAAAGACATTTAGATGAGGTTCTTAGGGACATGGTTTAGTGCTGGAGTTAGGTTAAGGTTGGACTTGATGATCCTGAGGGTCTCTTCAAACTGAAATGATTCTATGAATAAAATTCTACATTGGGTAAATATTTTAGGAAGGGCTTACATAAGTTTAATAACAGCTATTCATTAATATCAATTATTAAACAAAACCAATCTCCTAAGATATAATCAATAACAGTATCTTAGACAGAAGATTTTAAAGCCAGTGAAAGTTACTAACTGTTGACAGTCCATAAGAACATTCAGCACAACAGGTTATAACCATAAGGTCAACCTACATTTAAGCACCAATTCAGAAACTGTAGCTCAACTGCAAACGATACTAACATCTTCTCCAACAATACTACAACAGATAATTATTTTTCATAATCTATAAATTAAAAAGAACATCCATCCCACATTAAAGATACCTTGTGCAACCCCTCATAATTTTGCAAATGCACTAAGAAACTGTTCTGCTTACTTAACACTCGGTACTGAATTTCATAGAAACACCTATGTTGCATAATGCTCTAATAAGGAAAACTTTATAGAGGATGTCTGGCACAAAGAAAAGTTAAATCCATTGTTGACCTCTTCCTTTGATAGTACAAGATGTGTTTTTATAACAAGTATGCAAAAATAACTATTCACAAAATGAGCTATATTAGTGTGTTGCCACACTAATACCTGGAAAATCTAATAATCAGACACATCTTAAAAAGTTAATAGATCAAAGAAAAAAAAAATCTGTATAACCATATTATTACATTTAAAAGTGTCCTGCAAGTTAAAAGAACAAGAAAGATAATAAAGCCTAAGGTTATAACTTTCTGTTTGCTACATCTTCAGTTGCATTTCTGTTTTCATCACACTTCTTCTGCCTTAAATGATTTTTCTAAAAAAACACAACAAACAAAAAACCACAACAAACAAAAAAACCCCACACACCTATAAATCACTAATATGGAGGACGAAAAGACTGCATAATACTCTTTCAAAAATAGTATAATATTTTCACAAATATTTGAAACATATCCCCTTTACTCAACATTTTCCACTAATCTGTCACCATCTACTATACCCCTATACAAAATAGAAATAATTTACTGAGTAACATCTCTGCTGTTGACACTACATCCCTGCTTAGTTAGAGTTGAAAGCTTACATTTTGCTTTACACCTGTACAGAATAGGAAATGAGAAAATTCACCTCTCCACTATATGGCTTGGGTCTCACAGTAGTCCACACCCATTTTTCAGCATGAGACTGAGCACTAAAAAAGGCAGATCTTGCTAAAGCTCCCCTCTCCTAACACAGGATGAAGACCTTAATCTACTTTGGTTCACGGAACTTTTCCAGAACAGTTCAGTCTTTAAAAATCTCTGACGATTAAGATTAGGTCTATTTGTCAGGAAAAGTCTGCCAACCCCATCAGCTCCAGCAGCTCTCACTCTCCAGGGGTATACTCGGGGTGTGGGTGGGGGGTGTTCCCTGCTTCTCACATTAATTGATGGGTTTTTTTATAGCTCTCTGTCAAATACCAGTGAGCATACACAGATGGATAGCCACTTCCTCAAGCATACTCCAGCCTTCCATACATATTTATACATTCACACACACTTTCTACAACCCTCTAGTCACCCATAGGTATGCGTAAATTTGCTCATATACACACCCCCCCTATACAATTAGCCTTTTATTATATACATCCATGCAAAAGTGAGTGAGCACATTCACACCCTCAGCTCCTCTACTCATGCAGCTATACAGGTGCACACACGACTCCTCGCAACACATAACACACAGATCCCTCTCGTTTCCCTCGACATACCAACCCCACAACCAAACTCTCCAAGCATACACATACATTACGTGCATACTCGGAGAACAAGTACGTATACATACACACGTATGCACACAAACTCAGGAACACAAACACCAGCCCTCCTTACGAGTAACACACAGGGAGACCACCCCCAGCGCTACACCCACGCCCTCCATTGTGTACCACGGGGCTCGCTCTCCAGTCACGGAGCGTCTTCCCACGGCGACGGCGCTACTTGCCCACCGACACACACGTGTGCACACGCAAACCCACACAACTCTCCGCCCTCCACGCCCCTCGGCCCGCAGCCCGCCCTGTGCCAGGGCCACCCCCGCCTCCTCCCGGCACACCCCCGCCCCGCCGCCGCCCAGTTACCGGTGAGGTTGCGGAGGACGGTGCCGTGAGCCCACAGGCTCAGCACCTGCTGCACGGACAGGTTGATCATGGAGTTGTCTCCCGCTTCCACCTTCATCGTGGCGGGTGGTCCAGCGGCCGCTCCTCAGCCGGGCGGGACGGGCGGCAGCGACGGCCTGACGGCTGGGAGGCCGGACGCCTCTCGCCGCCGGACCGCAGGGCAGGAGGGCTGCGGCGGCGAGGAGCGGGGGGGCGTGGAGGTGGCGAAGGGGCCTCCGCGCCGCGGGGGAGACATCGAGGACAGAGGGGGAGATGGCGGCGGGGGGGAGCCGGGCGATCGGGCCGGCCGCTGGCGCTCTCCCGAGGCTCAGAGGCGGGGCAGGGCGGCCCCGAGGTGCGAGCCGGTAGAGGGGGCCGACAGCAGGGACCCCCTCTCCGCCTCCTCCTCCATCAGTAACGGTCGCCGCCGCCGCCGCCTCGCCAGCGGCATCGTCACCCCGGTCACCGGCATCACCTGGGGCGGGGGCCTAGCGGCCGCGGGACTCCCTCCCTCCGTCCCTCAGGCGGGCAGCTCCATGCAGCGGCGGCACCGCCCGCGGGAGGGCGGGGAGGAAGCCGCCAGACGCCAGCTGCGGCCGTAGGGGCGGGAGTGGGAGAGCAGGGACGGGCCGGCGGCCCCGCGCAGGCGCAGAGCGAGGGCGCTGGAGGGCGTGGGCGCAGCGCTACTCCCTGGAGGCCCCGGTGACCGTTGAGTAAGAGCACGAGCTGCGCACCTCTCCCTGATTGGCCCTCGCCATAGGGACGGGCTCACCCCACGTGCCCGTGGCACCGCCCCCCACTAGCGGCTCGCGCGGTTCCCGCCGTTAGGCGGAGGCTGCGGGGCCGCCCGGGGCTGGTTCACCTGCCGGGCGGGTCTGGCCCGCGCCCGGCGTTCGCACCAGGAGCAGAAGCGGCAGCGGCTTTTCCGCGCAGCAGTAAAAGGCAAAGCCCCAGGGAGGCTGCCCGGCCGCCCCCCCGCCCCGCTCGCCGCTGAGCGGGGTGAGGAGAGGGCGAGCTGAGGAGGCAGCGCCGAGCGGTGAGCACACGGGGCAGGGAAGTTGTGCGGCAAGGTGAATTTTGCTTTTGGGAAGGGCGGAGCTGCTCGAGCTCAAGTGACAGGATGGTGTGCGGCAGAGGACCTGTCGTTCTGAGGCAACATCCAGGAAACGCTGCGTGACGGTCCTGGGTATTCCTTTGGATCTAAGAGCTCTGCGGTCAATGCTGCTGCGGATTAAAGTCCCCAAAAGTTAGAAAACATGAGAAAGCTTGCGTAAATCTTAATTCTGTAACCATACTTCAGTCCATAGTTCCTATGCTTTATTTATATATATAAAACAATTTTTAAAAATGCAGTCTCTAAGCTGAATGCTGCTTCTTTCAAAGCACAGGTGCATGGTGCTTACTGATTTTAAAACCAGCAATTCTGCGCCCACTCCCACCATGCTTAAATATGTGGCCCTAGACCACGTTTCCTCACTGGCCTTTCTTCAATGGTGCTTGCTATAGCACTTCATAAACTTCATTTTCTGTCAGCATCCTTTGATGTAAGGGGTTGGAGAGGTTAAGTAATTCACAATGTAATTTGCAATTTATAGATGAAGAGCCAGGACAGATAAATCAACTAATATCCTGCTTGTTGCCAATGACCTGATTTTTTTCAGATCTGCTATTGCGGGATGTTCAGTTCAGTGCACTGGTCCCAAAGCCTTTTGTTTGCAGCTGACAACGCTTGGCATTTCTGCAACTAGGTATTGAGCCAGGCAATAAGAAAAATCACAGTGAACGGCTCCCTAGAGTGCTCTGGGTTTGACTGATTAAGCATGGGATCACTGATGGAGAAAGAGGCCAGCTGCTGGGCCAGGTCCCTGTTTTGTGATGGAGGGAAGGCCCTCTCTCCCTCTTCCTGCAATCCCACCACCTTACAGTTGTATAATTCAAGCCTCACAGAAAACGGTTCCCTTTGTTACACAGTAGTGATTCATTTTTAAGGCAGAATTATTCCATGCTTTGAGTAGGGCTCAGGGAGAAAACAGCATATCATTTATGTTTAAATGTGAAACCTATAATGAAGTGTTTAGAAAGTTATTTTTGTTTATTCTTTTTAACTTCTGCATGCTGAATTTTAAAAAAAGCAAACTTTTTCCATGCACTTAAAAAATTGCCCATCCTAAATCTGTTTGCATTGTAGGCCAACGCCCCAAGAACACTGCATGGGACACCATGGTGTAATCAGAGGAACTCCCAGATAAATGTAAAAGTAACATTTTGTGGACATTTCAACTTATGAACCCTACTGGAACCTACTCGCAGAACCCACAAGACGAGCTGTTAGCCCAGAGACATGTATGGAAACGTATATATTTCTCTATATAATGCTGTGTTGGTGCCCAGTGACTTTTCAACCTTCACGTGGTTGACTTTTATGTTCCATACAAGGACGCATGCATTGGAAATGCTGCCTTTGAATCACTTGTGTCCAGAGCTTGTTAAAATACCTTCCACACAGTTTATGTTTTACCATAGGGGTACAGAGAACTCATTTGTGTCAAGGCTGGGTATCTCTCTGAGAGGTATTGCTGTAGCCTGCAGACTATTGTAATAGTTGCTGGGGAGTGTCCTTTAAGGCTGGGCAGGTGCTCTCTCCCTAGAGAAAGAGACTATGGAAACATGTTGGGCTTCCCCCAGGAAGGGCTGATCATTGTGCAGCAGTGCAGGGACTGCACAAACACAACACCGCTTCTCCAGATCCTGGGAGAACTTCCTTCCACAGAGCAATCCACCAAAAACACAGGCCAGCTTCTGCTGCAACTCTGCCTTAGATTCTAAAAACGGTTGTCAAACCTCAGGTAAGCAAGTCATAATCTTCTAATTGTTGCAGTTTAGCCCCAGCTCACCCATCCGATGCCCCTGGTGGGATGGGGAGGAGGATCAGAAAATAAAGGCAAAGCTCATGGTTTGGGATAAGAACAGTGTAACAGAAAGCAAAGAAAAAAACAAATGAACAGTAACCACAGCAGTAATGAAAGAACTTACAAAGAAATGGACCGTACAACCGCCACATGGCACTCCAACTGCGGTGGCCTGCCCCACCTCGAAGCAGCCCGTGGACTCCTGCCGCAGCTTGTGCCTGATTCTGCTGTTGCCCTAGCCACAGCTCACACCAAAACCG
>VWYH01006686.1:405452-448497 GCA_013399365.1 Pampusana beccarii | reverse complement strand
AATGAAGCTAAAGCACTTCTTCTGTGCATAGGCAAATGCACAGTTCCTAGTGGAGGAATCTTCATGATGCCAAAATAAAATGCTTGCAGAAATTGTCAGGTGTATGGGGAGATGACCTGGCACATAAGGACAGTGGCTGATATTCTGACACTGTGTTGTGGAGCATTTTAGTAGTTTTCTTACACTACGTTGATGATAATGACCAGATCAACTTCACTCTTCCTGGAGTTAGTGTAATAATTCAATCTTACAGAATAGAATCTTCTTCCAGAAACACAACCATTCCTTTAAAAATTCGTAGGCAGGAACTTACTTTTCTGAAGGATTGCCTCTGGGACTGAAATTGAGAAGAAACACTTTTTTCTAAATTAAACTGTGCTCAGTATTTTTAAGTTTTTAACTGAAACAAAATTTAAGAAGCCTGTTGTTGCGTAAGGAGCACTCAAGTACAGGAATGGTCAATGAATTATAAACTTCTAAGAGACTTATGTCTGTAATTCAAAAAAAATTGGTTTATTTAGTTTGCAATTCCTAGATGTGCCTCTTAGTCTTTGAGGAGAGTGCTCTTCATAACAGAGTTTGAATCCTTCGTTTTTAGTGGCTTCTAACTTTTTTTGGATTTGTAGGCTCAGTTGACTTCTTTTGTTTTTTTCTGCTGCTGACTTCTGTGTACTGGGTAGAAGTCTATGGACAACTGGTTTACTTAGTTTCCAGATTATGAAATTTAGAGGGTGTTAGTCTTTAAAAACACATCCATGAGTTTTGTTGATCTAGTATTCCTAAATACTGTATTGGTTAGGAGAGTGGCTATAAAAATCCTAGCACAAGAAAAAATGATTCTATTTAAAAAATCTAGTAAGGAATAGTGACAGAATGAAGGTAATGTTATACTGAGTTTACGTTGTGGCTTAGAAGTTTGACCCTAGCATAGAAGACAAGGAAATTTAAGGCTGGATTTTTTGTAAGTTGTTCGAAGAAACTGGTGAAACTCAACAGTACTTGGCCCTGGAGTGAAAAGCAGCAAACTTTTGAGTTTGAATGGCTGGGGGTGATATGGTGGTAGTGGAAAAGAGGAAGGACAGATTCAGGGAAGGAGAGAGTTTTGCAGGCCTGGTCTTTGTCATACCCATTGCAGGGCTGAAGGTGACTTATGAATGAGTAGATTCTCTTGGATCTGTCAGTTGTGTCATTGATCTGCCAGGTTCCTCCTTAGAGCCAGCTGGGTTTCTTTTGTCTACCACTCTTGTGGGACAGTTGCTCAAGGATGTCACTTTTCTAATGGTTGGGAATTGCTTTTGAAAAGTGGTCAAAAAGTTATCAGATGAGTCTTTGGAAAAGGATCAGTTGAGCAAGAAATGATCATCAGCTCCAATGGGTAAGACCTATAAAAAGGGAACCTTCAGGAGACGTCTTAATACCATTGCTCCTTTAAGTGCAGTAGTTACTGACTATTCATAAGGTTGTGCAGGAAATTATATTTCTTATTTGCAAATATTGTTCAAATGTTCACTAGTCTTAACTAGTTATCAAAATATTTTTTTCCACATCTTATTTTATGATGTAAAGGCTAACATACAAGAGCTGGTGTTTCGAATTTTTTAAGTCTTCTGATTTTTATTTTTTTTTTTTTAATTCTACAGGATCTTTAGAAGTGGTATATCTTTGAAACGTGTATGATCCTGATATGAGCAGTGACACCTGTCTCACTGCACAGTGTACTAGAGGGAGAATCTTGCTTGAGACATTAATTGGCAAAATGAAGATTGATTTTTATTTTTATTTTATAAGCATTGTATATAAAGCAGTCAAGATATCTTTAGTCCCGAGCTGACAGTTTAAGGATTAATTGTAATAAATGTATAGATCTAATCAGGTCTATAAGGTTACATAAAACTCTTCTAAATGCTTAATACTTTTACATGTATGATGGTTTAGATGTCCTCAATGAGATAACGTTTCAGACTGTGTTGAAAACTGAAGGCTTCTCCTCTTATGTCCAGTTTCCCTTCTGTGAACAGGAACTAGAACATTAGTGGCTATACAGGTGTGTCCACTCTTAAATTCCTGTTATGAGTCAGATCTTCCACCTCCCCAGTATTTTTTTAGTTTACAACAACAGTGTTCTGCTTCATCTTTGCCATAATAAGCATCTAAAAATGAAGATGAGGTTAGTCTTTTTGTGTGACAGTAGTCTTGTGATTAAAACAAAATGCTTAAAAGATACATGATCTTACTATTGTTTTGAGTTTTGTGACATGCCTTGGTAGGATAACCAAACACTTATGTGTGCACTGGGTATGTATATTCGAACTGCTTCTGTGTGTTGCATTTCTTTCAAAAATACTGCAGCCTTTCCTTCCTTCCTTCTAGAAGTCTGAATGGACTTTAGAAAAACAAAACACAAGCGTTGCATTGCAGCTAGTGTTGCTTTACCTGTAGTTGAATTGTTTTGAAGTACACTTCTAGAGTCTGAGAGTTAACAGTATTTGCAACTGAAATGGAAATAAAGTATACTCACTGAGTGTGTTCCTGTATTGGTAAATCCATTAGAATTTGATAGTTTGGTTGTGTTGAAAAGTGTTAGTGTTTTAACAGCCTAAGATAAGTCCTTTAATCAGTCTTACATGCTTTACTGTTCAGGTTTTGTGCCTCTTTTCCCGTTTGATATGTTTGAGAAGTTAGACAAATATTTCAAATACTATATATCAGGATTTATTAATAAAATAAGACTATAAAATCCTATGTGTAGTTATTGTATAGCCTTTAGGTTGCATATTCAATTTTACCTGCCCAAAATGCTGTATTAACTTACCTCCTTTGTCCTCAATGGCTAAGAGAAATATGTTTGCTCAATGTGAAGATTGTCTTTTCTGTGTAGTTCAAGCAATAAAATGCAGTTTTAATATGAATGCTGCTATCATGGGTAGTGCTATCTGAAATGCAGAGCAATAATTCTTAAGTTTTAGGACCTTTCAAGTTTTCTTTAAAAAGGACAAAAACCTTATTTTCTGCTCAGAAGACTTTTTTCTTTTTAATTTTGATTTATCAACTTCTATGTGAAATGCAGTATTTTTAATAATTTAAAGTTATGTTGAAGTTCTCTAGTCAACTACTTTTTACATTCTGTTATGCTTCGATTAAGCAGTGTAATTGCATTGTAGGGATTTGGAGTATCAGTGTAATCAGAGATTTACTAGTTCTTAC
This sequence comes from Pampusana beccarii, assembly GCA_013399365.1. Lineage (NCBI taxonomy): Eukaryota > Metazoa > Chordata > Aves > Columbiformes > Columbidae > Pampusana > Pampusana beccarii. The sequence continues at coordinate 445,293 of VWYH01006686.1, read as the reverse complement.
TGTTCAAGGAAAACCTCATTTGAGATCTTGGAGTTTGGGTGAAAGACTGTTGCCTGGTTTGCACATGGTCAGACTTCCTATTTAAAAGATAAAAACCCTTCCATTTACGAATGTAGTGCATGTATATCTGAAATGCAGCATGCCGTTAAAACAATACCAAGTTTACAAAGTCTGTAATATTAGATGTTGGAATTTTTATTCATCTCCTTCTATATGTGCATTCAGTAGTTTTTTAACCTCAGACAATTTTTTTTCTTGGGATCCATGCTATTCAAGTAGCTGTTCAGTAATTCTTTTTATCCTTGTTTTCTATCTTGCCTAGTTTCAGGCGTTATTTCATGCATCCTTGCACAAATACAAAGTATCTGTCACTCTGTTTCTCACAGCTCCCTGAATTCACTTTCATAATAAAACCAGGCAAGTTCATGTGGTGGTACTCTTACAGCTGAGGGCCAAGGTGTAGAGGGAGCTCAGAGTTATCAAATGTTACTGAATTTTGTAGAAAGAAAGATAGTGGATCTCAGAGATCTGTGAAAATACCATAAATATGAAAATGCACAGACTGGTAGAAGCTTCTCGCTGAGCTTGTTTGAAGAATCTGAAGCCTAGCCATATCTGTGGGGGAAAAATATTCTAACAGAATCTGTACACAATTCAAGGGGATTTTTTTAAAAGCAATGGGAGGTCATATTTTTGCTTACAGAGCTAGTGTTTTATACATGTTCTGTAAAAGAACATGCTTTCTCCACCTTAAGAAATGGTCTGGCTAATGCACTTTTAAAAATACACTTTGATTGAATTTATAATTCAAAAGAGTTAAGGCTTGTCTTGTATTTGACTTTCTTAGTCTCTCTACTCTTGTTTTTGCAACTCTTGTGTTCTGGACATGCAGATTGTGATATCATGGTCAGTTTAGGCTGATCTAAGACCGTGTTGTCACTGAAGGGAGCTGTTTTTTCAGTATCCTGTTTGCATCCCTTGTGCCAGCCTAAGTGCTCCCATGACTATACAGAGTAGGATCAGGAAACTGATGTAATTCAGAGCTGGGAAAAAAAAGAAATACAATTATTTCCTCAGTAGTTTTAATGTGTGGCAGCAAAGCAGCTAAGTCAGCACAGTAGAGGGAACAGAAATAGGAGGAGGAGGAGGAGGATTGCTCCTCTTAGTATCAGCCTGGGGGCTTACAAATTGGTTTAAGACAATGGAAAGAATTCTGTTTTAACTGAGAGGGAGGGAAGGTTGTTCTGTGCCGTTTGTTTCCCAATTTTAGTGCCAGTAAGTCTTTAATCATCAATTTAGTTGTAAATCATGTCAAATCTAGCTATCCGAAGAATTGTTTCGAAGGTAAGGAGTATCTAAAGATTGAGAAAGTTGTATTATGTGGAGAGCATTTCTTAAGTGTTTGTGTACAGAACCTAAGTTAGTACAACAGCCCTGAGGGAGGCTGATCTGTTTAGTTTATCTGTTTTTATAGAACTTGAGATTTACTGCTTTTCAAAAAAGTCAGTGTTGGAAATTGTGTGTTAATTTTTAGGGCTCATAGTCATGAAATAAGTGATAGCTTTGACACACCTCATTTCTCAGTTCAAAATTGAGAAAGCAAGTCAGTTAATGTAATTTGTTCAGCAAATCTGCAGAGATATTGTTCTTGATTTTGTATTGAGGATCTTGATGACTAAGTGTTCCCAAAGTCTAAATTGATTTTCCATATTTCTAAACATAAAGCTCTTAACTTTTGCATGGATAACTTCCATTACATTTCAGCCATGTGACTGTTACAATGGAGGAGAACAAGAAAATAAAAATCCCTAAAATCAGTCAAATATGTATAGAAACAATTACAGAAAGTGATGCTAAAAGAAGTCTGCTAGTATTGACAAAAATGTCAAAAACCCAACTACAAAGTGCGTTCTTTTGTGTGTGGCAAACTTTCTATTCAACCTTTTGGACCTTGTGAAGATTGTGTATAAATGCTGTTGTATATAAATATTTTTGGAGGGCTTTTTTGTAGTGTGGATTTTTGGCTTTTCTTTGTTTTTATTTTTATAGCATTATTACAGTATTATTTTAATTCTCAAGATCAGCTAGCTCATTAATCTCTCTGGTTGAAATGTATGAGATCTAGGGAATACCTAGTAAATATGGAAGTTCGATTCTGCTTGGCCAGGGACTTCAGAAGTATTTGCAGAAGGGGGATGTAGTTCAGCTCTTGAGCATCTAGGAGGCAGATGCTTCCCTCTGTGTATGATTGCAGCCGTATTATTTTTCTCTTCATTATTAGCAAACTGAGGATGAAATAAAGCCCAACAGTTGTATTTGGCAACTAAGATTTGTCAAACAGATGTAAAAAAGTGCAGGCCAATGAAACAAGACTAATAGGAGTGAAGACTGTCACTTACAGAAGACTTGAGTTTTGGGAAGAGTTGAGAATTGCATTCCAGTCAAAGAGCATAAGAGATTTGATAACCTTACTTAACAAAAAAAAAAAAAAAAATCCAAAACAAACCGAAGGAAAAACAACACCACCAAACCACTATTTTTATAACTATTTTGTGTGTAATTTTTTTATTTGTGTAAGGACGCTGTTTGTTTACTTCTTGTTGTCCTATTCTTGACTAGTGAAAACTGGGATAACAAGTTGGGCTTGTGAAATTGTCTGGTCATTTGCTGCCTTAGATACTCGAACAGTGCAATTTATGTATAATTGTAGTTTTCTTTAGAAGGCTGCCAGATTTCTGTTGGATTAGAGTCAGTTTGATAGAATTTTTTAGAATCTTAAGTAGCATAATTGCAGGTGAGTATAGTTGAGTTGCTCAGCTGCCTCCATTTCCTTCCATTGGGAGCCCACTGCTTAAAACAGCTGATTGTGGATCTTAGTCTCTACCTTTTTAAAAGGTTGTATTTTTTTTTTTCTTGTCTGTTACCATGCACTATTTGGTACATTAGTTTTTCTCACCAAGTGGCAGTGTTTAGTTGAGAGTGATTTCATGACAGACTTTAAACTGAAATACTCATAACTGCCTTGTTCTCACTAGGATTTTAAATGTTAATGGATTAAATCATTAGCTAGTGCAAGGTAGAAAGAACAGATTTTAATTTGGTTTACCATTGAGCAGAAGGCCAGAGGGACTAAAATCAGGGCTGATGTGTGTAGTTTTATATGGTGATGTCACTTAGTCTTGAGACTGGAGCAACGCAAGTATGCTGTCCTCCTGGTTAGACAGTTTCTGGCACTAACCACTGAGAATGATGAAAATGTGCAATCACTCACTTCAAAAAATCTCCAAGGATAGGTTAGGTGCCGATTACAGCTCCATCCCCTCTCCCCCCCCTTTTTTTTTATTGTACCTCCTTTAAAAATGAAATTGTGGTGTTGATCTTAACCTCTGTAGAGCTATGTGGTCTCTACTGTCCTTATTCTATTTTTGTAAATCTCTCTTCCAATAAAATTTTATATTGACTCTTGTCTTGAGTTAGCTACCGTATGACTTCAGTCAGTTTGGAGTCATAATCATGACAAAAGAGCTTGTGGTTTCCGGTAATGATAACCAATACAGTAATATCGTTAACTGTTTAAATTTTGTATTCCTATCTGAAAATTCCCTTATCTTCCCTAGGATTTTGGCTTGCAAAGGCAAAATATAAGCCCTTTCACTTTGTAGTGAAGAAACTACTTTTTTCTCAAACTTACTACCTTTATTTTTCAATTGCTTTGAAGTTTTCCAGAGGACCTTTTGCACTAATTGAGATAGTTTATATGTTCTACTGAATTTATTGTTATCTACTAGGTTAACAAGTGAGTAGGAAGCTTCATTGCTTCTGTGTAAGGTAGGTGGGTAATATGATTGATGCTTAACACCCCCCAAAAAAAACCCAAAACAAAACACAACAAAACACCCCACACGTATTTTTCTCCATATAGAACAGCACACTATAACCAGTTCTCCCGTGATATTCTAACCTTCAGATGTTTTCAGTAGTAAGTAAAATGTGAATCCATAAATTCTAGTTGTTTCCTGTACAACAGAATTGTAAATTCTGATTTTGAATTCATGTAATGATTTCTTAATCTGTTCAATATACTGGCAGTAAAAGCTAAATTGCTTAAAAGTATGCTGTGTGCCTATTTTAATATGGCTTTGGGTTTGGAAGATAATGTATAAGAGAATTTATGCTAACAATGCCACATGGACAAAAATATTTGCATGTATTAAAATGTTTAATATGGTTGTTGTTTGTGCCTTCTTTTAGATTTAGTACACTAACTTCAATACCTTTATTTCAAGTCAAAACTCCCAACATTTATGAACAGAAAAGAATACTTGGTCTCTACGGCAGAATTATTTTTGTTGTTAATGGCTGACTGAAGTGATTAATGCAAAACAGTTTTGCAGTTTTATGTACTTTTTTTTTTTTTGGCAGATTTGATTGCTTTGTTTTGGGAACAGAATGGAATAAAATCTCATATTTTTTTTTTTTGTGTGTGTATTTTCAGGCTCGGATAGCGTTTTTACAAGGGGAAAGAAAGGGTCAAGAAAATTTGAAGAAAGATTTAGTGAGAAGAATAAAAATGTTAGAATATGCATTAAAACAAGAAAGGTAGGTATACAGACTGTTCGTCTTTTATCTGACCTAGAAGACTTTATATAGAGTAACAGCAATTCCATCACATTATGTGAACTATCTTTACTAGATGATTCTATGTCACTTTATGTAGGCTGTTTTTATGGTTTGTCATCTTTGCACTATGTTTTCTGATAAATCAAAGTGTAAACATCTTGAGGATCAGGCAACAAAATGGATAGCCTTTATTTGTTTATTTTGATTTGAGGAGAACATTCCTGCCAGAGTAAACTTATAGTTTTGTAGCAAAATGTAGTGACATGTGGGCACACTTTTAAGCTAGTTGTCCCAGAGTAAGTATGTTTTGCGTTATGAATTAGTACTATGAGTAAGTGACTAGTACAGAAATAACTTTGATTAGTTGGTTTCGTAATAAAAGCTGATGTTTTGGCGAGGATGGCTACATACCTCTGTGCGAAGTGCCCAGTATGAAGGTGCTCCAGAAAACAGCATATATTCATACAGAAAGCCATATCGGCACATCGTGTGTCTTTTGGTGAAGTCATAGGCAAAAAGGATCTATTTCTTCGTTCACTCTCTACTTGAAGTTGAAAGTAACTCATGGTTTCCAACCAGAGTAAGACTAAAAGTTACATTGCTATATCAAACAGGTAATGTGCAAGTCACTCTGTATTCAAGGCAGATGAAAAGTATGCAAAGTGTTGGGGTGTGTGTACTTTTCCTTAAAAGATCATTGAACATATCAAAAGAATAATGTGCTGTTGTGGCAGACCCAAGTGTCTGGGGTAGAAAGAACTTTCTGAAGTTGAAGGAAAACATTTTGGTTATTTTGGCAATAATAAACTCTCTGTGTGCTGCACAGAGAGACTTGCTGCAAATGCGCACAATGAGGCTGTGACGGTTGCCTGCTTATTGAGATAAATCAGAGGTAGTTAACTACAGCTGGAGTGTGAAGACATATAACAGAATGCAGAATTTGAAGATGAATGGCATTGATGGAACCTCAGTCTTGCTTTCTCCTGAAAGGCAGCTGCCTTTATAGTTTGACTTACCATGACATTCCAAAAGTCATCTGATGGGCAAGAAACTTGTAAACATACATACAACAGAAGCAGAACAGCACAAACATACAGTTTGCTTTAGTTCTTGCGGCTAGTGGGTACAAGCCAACAGTGCATACTTTTCAAGAGGAAAATCCTTGCTCAAGTCCCAGCCAGAATACTCATGAAGATTGCTAAAAGCAGGAACTGAAACTCTGGGGCTGATTGGTGAATGTGTGGGAGGCAACGAGGAAGCTTTCTGTTATTTTTGCTACAAATGCCCTGTAGTTTGAGGGGATCTAATCGCAAAAGTATGATGGATTGAGTAAGGAAGGCAAGCAGGTACTGACTTGTCAGTAAATCATCCAAGAATGATAGTATGTTAGTTTCTTGGTTGTTGCACTGAATGAAGAGTTCATGATAAGAGATGTTTCTTTGCCATTGTTCCTCTGAGTGAAGAATCACAACTAATGAAAAGAAACCAGCCCCAAAGCAAGATAAATTCTGAGAATTTCGGATCTGAAAATTGTTGACAGCAATTTTCAGTGTTGAGCCTGATTCCCCCCACCCCCTTTCACCTCCTCTTGTTGCTAACTCCCTGATGCTGTCAAAAAGTTTCGTGCAGTGAAATATCAGATTATAAGGAGTCAGAAACAAACTAATTCAGACAATGATGACAGTCATGTTTTCTCAGGAAAAGGGTATGAAACAGGACATCAGTGTGTAAGATTAAATAAAGCACAGTAGTAGTTACAACATAGTTTGATATTTCTAGTATTTATGTCTAAGCGTGTGCAACACAGTAAAATGTTGTTTATTATTTTAATGTCCTTAAATATTTTGCTAGTTTTGTATCATTTTTTGGTAATAAAATTTGGCCGTAAGTACTTATATATTGGGCATTTTTTGTTTGTAGCGAGTATATATTCCTTTATGGTCCTTTGCAGACCCAGCCAGATTTCTTCTGTTGTGTACACTGAGCCACTCTACTCCAAGCTTCATTAGCTTAGTGCTGTGCTTAAATTAATAAGACTTGCTGAGGTTGTAGAACTGTGGCTGTGTTTTGACTTCATGGGGTTTGAACTGGAACTGAATGGTAGGATTCAACAGTTATCTAGCAGCAAGCAGTTAAATCAACTTAGGGCATTGTTTTTCCTCCTCTTAACTTTTCACTCAGGGAAACCAAGCCTTAGAAGAACAGCAAGTCAATACTCAAAGGATTCAAAAGATGCCTCTTGTAGAATTCAGCTCCTGTGTGGCATGGGGGAGTAACACTGCTGACTTGGTCACCAACACTGTAGCTTGTTAGCAATTTTTAAGATATGTAATAATTACCTTTGTTTATGTTCCAATGCAGAGAGGAATATGTGTGCAAAGATATAGTTTATTAGAATTTAATGAGATCAATTTCTTACTGTAAAATTGAATTTGAGCGTTAGATGTGATGTAAAAGATGCAACTGATCTCATTACACGCAGCAATATTTTGGCTTATTTGTAGTGGCTAGTCATTGGTATAATTTTAGACTGGATACATCGTGGTCTTCTCTAATGAACAATTAAAGCAGAATTTTAATTAATGTTTTGAAATTGTAGCTCCAAAATGGAACCAACTGCTCCTAAATAGTATTTGCCACAGCTCTAAATGGTACAAATTTAGGCTGGCCTTTCAATTACAGTGCTTCATTGGCATCACTTATGAACTGAGCAAAACCAAAAAAGCTTGGTGGAACACTGCCCTATTACAATGTGGAACAAAGCTTTGTAACTCAGTTTAAAGACAGCACCTAGGGCAGACAGTCTTATAGTGCATGGATGAAACATGAACACATTCACAAATAATTAAAAAAAATTATGATTCTGTTTTATTGGCAGGCAGATTCAGGTCATGCAAATATTTAGTCTTCAGGAGCCTTACAGTTTTTCAGTTACAATGTAATTGGTATGAAATGCAGCATTTCGTCTTACTATAAAGGGTCAATAGTGCCATCTACTGACCATTTGTTAATGATACTGTTCCTAATTGCAATTTTAGCGGAAACTTCTATAATTTAGAAGACAAACTTCTATACCATCCAGTATATCAGGCAGCATTTGAGATGAACTTTTACCTTCAGTTTGGAAAAACATGAAGCAGCAGCTCAGACATTTGCAGTTTGTTGGAACGTTGTTATTTTGTCCAGCATATGTTCTATTATATATCTTTTCTCAAGAAGTTACATGTTTGACAGTAGTCTGTAAAATTGGTGGGAGCTAGATACAGTTCAGTTATTCTTAAAACTTTGGTCAAATGTTTAATTTAGGATTATAAAGACAGCTGTATTTTGTAGAGACTTTTTAAAATGTGGCTGCTAACATTTTTACAGAGATCTTTCACCTTAACTCTGCTGCAGAACATTTAGAGTTCTTGTCCCTGAGATTTTGAGTATTTTTTGCAAAGGATCTATGAAGCAAAAGTCGAATTGTGAAGGGTCTAGGTAGGATAAAGGTAGAGAATTCCAGGATACAGGTGTGAGTAGTTCATGTGATATTCCTGGAGGTAAAGGGAGCTGAGACGTTTTGATAGGCAACTTGGGTAGAAATTAAGATTTGGAAGGTTGATTTTTAAAAAAGTGATGGAGAAGAGAGGTTGGGGGATCAGAGATCAGGAGGCGAGAAGGAACGAGGCATGTTTGCTTAGGGGCACTGAGCAGGAAATGGGAGCGAAGCCTCTGGTCAATGAGAGATCAGTGAGAAAATACTTTTGCTGAGGGAAACTGGCACACTAACGTTCTACAGAGGGGAAGATCTCCGTCATAAGCACAGACAGAGCAGGAGAGAAACTGGAGTGGAAATCAAGGGTGGCAAATATGCAGGAGTCCCAAGTATGAGGTTCATTCGTTGTAGTGCGATTGGCTAGCTGTGACAGTGCTGCAGCTGAAAAAATACGCTCTGCTAAATAGTTGAACCTACTGTTTTTTCAAGGTTTCTTTTAGTAGCTGACACACATGAAAAAACCCTCCTTCTTGGAGAACATACTACACTCTCATCTGTAAGTTATTTGATAATTATGAGTAATTGTAAGCAGGTTATCTCAAAACTGTTCTTGAAAGACTAGAAATAATTGTATGATGGAATAATTATCACAAGAGTTTCATTTGTATAAATTGTATTGTGTTAGTAAAATTGTTTTAAATGGGAAAGTAGAATGTTTTGATTTGATAAAAGCATTGTGTGCTAATTTGTTAAACATTTGTGTACTTTTTCAGGGCAAAATATCATAAATTAAAATATGGCACAGAATTGAACCAAGGTGACTTGAAAATGCCAACTTTTGAATCAGGTAACTTTTACAATAGCTTCTTTTAGTGTAGTTTGTTATGAGTTTGCTCTGTTCAATCTCTTGCAGCTTTCAGTCTTCCCCCTACCTCCCCTTATGTATGTTACAGAGATGATGTCTAGGAAAGGTTTGGTATTGGGTAAATATTGTTTAATCTGAAAATCAAAATTAATTGACCTTGCCTTTTTTGAAAGACCTATGAATGTTGAAGAAAACTTTAAATAAGGTTACACAATTCCTTATTAATCTGCTGCTTCTCATTGCTTCTTATAATAACCCTCCTTGAAGGATTTAATATTTTTTTTTGCCATTGTGCCATCCATCCGGAAGGAAAGCCTAAGAGCAGGCTAAACATAAGAAATATGGGGGTTTTTGATACTTTTATAGGACTTGAGTTTTTAAAGAATAAAAAAAATAATTGTATTGCATTGGCCTGGAAAAAATGTTGTTGACCTTTTGTTTTTATCCTAAGTCAAGGAAAAGAGTCCTAAGAGAAAAAATAGGCTATCCTTATTGGTACTGTGGAGCACATCTGATTTTGCAATGTAGATATAAAGTTGATAGTAGCAGTTTTGCTCTTCGCAATATTGCAGATAGCAGAAGGCATTTTTCATAACAGCATTGGGCTATTTAATAAGCAGAATTGCATGTGACTTGTCTTGAAATGTAGGTCTTTTGGGAAGTCATCCTGTTGGCCTGTAATTGAGCCTTAAAATTGTGGCCTGCAGATTTTTATTCCACATTCCCCCTTTTTGGTTTTATTTGTCTGCTTTAGAAGTGCCACATTTTGGGTACGTTTATACTCAAGTGAAAGTAGAGATCATAATTCATATTTCTTGCTCGATGGGATTTTTTTCTATCTGTTTGAAAGCAGAATAAGTTGCATGTTAAAATTCTTGAACTATTAGTTTGAACCCTGTTTTCTAGTCTGTTACAGTAAAAATGCAGTGGGTCTAGATTTTAATTGTTGGTAGTAAACCAATGGAATTTGTGTTAAACTTGACATGTTTGTTTTCTCCAAATGCTGATACATGTCACTGCTTCTCTTATTTTAACTATATTTTCCATGTTGCTTTCTAAGCAGCTCTGCTTTTTGTGAAAAAGATATATCCTGTTTCCTAAGCAGTAACACATCAGCTGATCAGGGCAAGGTTTTCTTTTGTATGCAGGTTAAATATTTTTCTATCCAATTTTCTGCATGTAAGAGGTCAGGATTTTTTAACTGATTCTATTCTGCTAAATTATTTGCTTGATGCTTTCAGCAAAGAATTTTAAAAAATTGAAAAACACTGCATAAGACTGCATCTAATTTAAAGATTTTCTTAAGCATTTGCTTTTACTTTCATTGATATCTTGTAAAAAGTAAGTTGATTAAAAGACAACAACATCAAGACACAAAAAACCAACTTTGACACTTTATCTTTCAGAAGAAACCAAAGATACAGAGGTTCCTGCAGTACCTCAAAATAGCCAATTGACCTGGAAGCAAGGCAGACAGTTACTAAGACAGTAAGTAACGTGATTGAATATTGGTGTAGTCAAACTTCTCCCTGAAGTATGAGGAGGTGTATACATGCTTACTCTATGAAACAGGGTAATTGAGGTGGGCAAATAGTGGTTCATTTTTCAGGACTTGGTAGTCTTGAGCTTTAAGCAATATAGTATAAGGTTTTCTATGTGAGATGGATAGCAGTGAAGCTTATTTTTCCATAAATGATACAACAGTGGCATTCATTTTTACCAGTCAATACTGATATCTTTCCTTTTCCCTCAAATATGCTTTCTTCTTTCTTCTGTTAATGCATCAAGGTATCTTCAGGAAGTAGGTTATACAGATACAATATTGGATGTGCGCTCCCAGCGGGTGAGGTCTTTGCTTGGGCTCTCCAATTCAGAACCAAATGGTTCAGTAGAGACAAAGAACTTAGAGCAGATCCTCAATGGGGGTGAATCTCCTTCGTCAAAACAAAAGGGACAGGAAATCAAAAGGTAAGTGAAGAGAAAAGAAATGCATAAAGCTTAAAATATGTTTTACTTAGTTATTGATATATACTGTTCGGTTCACATTGCACTTTCAGCTGGAGAGTCTGAACACCTGTGAGTGTAGCTGACTGTAAATGATTATGAAATTAACTTAAATTGGTTAGACGTAGGGACATATGTATCTATATTAGATACAAATAGGTATATTATACATATATATTATATACAGGAAAGTATATAGAGTACTGAAGCTTGATTTCTGTCATATTACCGCTTCAGAGTTGTTATTTTAAGGAAAGATCCTGTTGAGTGTTGCTTTTTTATTAAGGAGTTAGGCAGCTGTAGGAAGTTCTTCATACAACCATTTCTTGTTTTGCTAGTTTTAAGGCTCTTAAGCTGTTAGGTAGCGATTGCATTTAATCTGATTAATCTTTTAAAATCTCTTCAGGAAGTAAAACGGATTCTCTGTTAATGTCTTTATGTAGGAATTCTGGTGACGTTCTTGAAACATTTAACTTCTTAGAAAACGCAGATGATAGTGATGAAGAAGAAGAGAGTGACATGATAGAAGATATTGCAGAAGGAAAAGAAAAGCACCGGATAAATAAGAAACACAAAGTAATTTTTTTTTTAATGTAGCTATGAAATCGTTTTTAAAAAGAGAAATCTTGTTTCAGATGATTATAAATGTGTCATGTTAAAATGTTTGTTGTTTTACCTTTGTTATCTGAGCAGATTGTAAGCAGATGTGTTATTGGTAAATTTCTTGGTTTAGTTAATTTATTACCTTGAAATCTTGCAAGCAGGCTGGTTGGTTGTTTTTAAATGTGAATTAGTTGCTGAAAGAGAACTGAATTGACCATCTTGGCTTCTCTGCATACTTTGAATCCCTTTATGAGGCAAATTTAGCACAATACAGTGTGCATCCTTTCTGGATTTTGGAGAAGGTAGGGACAATTCCTTAGAAGCAATTAAATTATGTAATGGGGGAAAAAAAATCAGTTCCATGTCAAATGCATGTTTAATTCCTCCTTTTATGCAGCTTTTTACTAGATATGTTAAGAGCCTAGTAGAGCCTTGTCTCCAGTAACCTTCTGTTTAAGGTTCAATTAAGTTTTGTTGTTTTGTTTTCCTTTATAGTTTTCCGTTCTGTGAGTTCCTTTCTAGGTAGGATAGACTGTATTACCCATCCCTTTTTAGTTTTTTCTCCTGTAATGGAAGAGTCTCCCTGTCATTGGGGTTTCTTCATGTACAGAGGTTGATCTATGGGCGTCATACTGACAGTATTAGTGCTTTTTGCTCAGTAGGGTATTCTGTAGCATGCTGACCCCTCTGCCTGCTCTCCCAACTTGACTTGCCAGGAAGCATTTTCCACTATACGTTTAGTATTAACTTCTACTTCTGGTAAATACATTAATCAAGTAATCGGTTGAATCTTCTTTGTTCTAAGGCAGTAGAAAGTCTGATAGAAAGATTATCTTTAATAATAAGTAGATCTCCGAGCATATATGGAGACACTGCACTCATTTTTTGACTCTTGACGGAGCTTGTTTTTTATAGAAAGTAGAAGGATCATTTATAGTTATGTATGTAAAATTGTCTCTTTCTGCAGAAGTGCAAGAATATTGTGCAAGCCATAGAAACATAACCCCCTATGTGGAAGTTTTCTTCACCTGCAGAAAGAAAGAAAACTTTTCACTCATGCCTTTATTGGGGGGTTGTTTGTTTTGTGTGGTAGAACTAGTAAAAAGACACTTTTCTGAAAACACCCTCTTTTCCAAGCTTATGCTTGACACTGAAGTAGAACTGGAAAGCAAAAAGGAAAAAAAGGCTTCTGGACCAGTAGAAAACACAGTTTGTTTGTGAAGCTGCTCTGCAGAGCTATTGATGTTACAAGAAAAACAACAAAATTTTCCAGATGATATGTTTTAAATAAAAAATGAAGACTGGGATGTATGGGATTGTTTTTGTTGCTAAACCCAGTGTCAGTATTCTTTTCATTTCCTATTGATCACTAGACTGCACTGTTTTCTGTTCTGTTTTTTCATAAGTAGCTTTAAATCTGACTGTGTATCTGTGTCTTTTTCTGCATTTCATGTTGAAAAATGTTTTCCCCTGCAACCAAGTACTCAGTGAGAGTGGTCTATATCACTTCTAACCTAAATATTTGTGTAGAAAATCTGTTTGTGATTCAAATGCAGAAAAAATGTTTATCTGCTTGCAGATTGGTAATGAAGGTTTAGCTGCTGACCTTACAGATGACCCCGATACTGAAGAAGCTTTGAAAGAATTTGATTTTTTAGTGACAGCTGAAGATGGTGAGGGAGCTGGAGAAGCTCGAAGTTCAGGAGATGGAACAGAGTGGGGTAAGATGCTAACAAAAGCATTTAGAAATAAATGAATATTATTCATGATAGTACATAAGAATCGTCATACTTACTAAGACAGTGTGGATGTGTGGATGATTGTGATGATCAAATGCCGATGCTTAGATAATAGTGTATAGTGAAACTTTGATATGTATATGGTGTTGTGGTTGCCGCAAATGCAATCGTAGTTACATTTGTTTCAGGTATTGGTTTTGATTCCAAAACTAAAAAATGAGAGTATTTTCTTTCTTGAATAAAAAAGACTAGGATTCTGCATGTTGTTATACCTGAATTAAATTTGCTTTCAAATCTAGATGTTTTTTCCCCTATTTCTTTCTGATCAGGATCTTTAGATTTCTTGTGCGTAAGTTGAATTAATTTCTTTGGTGTACTTGTAAAAATAGGCAACTAGCATATTTAGTTTTTCTGGCTGAGATTTTTAGATGTTATTGCTAATGTGGCTTGCATTGGTAGAATCAAAAGAATAGTTTTCTACTGGTCTGACCGTTTATTTTAATTTTAGAGTAGCTAATAAAATTAAGGAGGTTATTAGTTTGTGAAACAAAATATCCTGAGTCAGAAACTCCCGGAGCCTACATGTTTCGAAAGAAGAAATAGAAAGAGGGAGAGAATTTGGGTAGGAAAGAGAATAATGAACCAAGTAATTCACGTCTACCTTGAAATGGGAGGTTGGCCATCGTAGTTTCTGAATTGTGTTACAAGCATTTTTGTGGTTGCATACTGTAAGTCTTTCATTGTAAGGCTAAAAAGTGTCACTGGGTCATCTTGTTGAACCATTTTATGTCATTGAGACAATGAATTTTTCATACTTAGATACTAACACCCCGCTGAGCAAAGAGAATATAAAGTTGTACAGAAATCAAAAAACTGACACATCTTCCAGGAAAATCATCCAGTCTTGATTTTGAAGGTACCAAGGAGTAGAAAGCATTCCTTCCTGGAAATTAGTATCAAAGGGTTAATCACCTTTATTTTTAAAACTCGGTCTTACTCTAGTTGGAAGATGAAGTTAGACAAGCAGTTACCTTTAGCTTTGGTAACACCTCTGTATTTTTAGAAGCGTTTTAGTTGCTTGGTGTTATTCCCCTTTGAAGACGATGTTATTTGATGAATTTCTTGATCATCTTTTTGTTTAGCCAAACAGGCAAATATCTTGGTATAAAATGTCTCATAGGCCCTGAAGCCAAGGTTTTGACTTTCAGTTTGCAACATCCCTTCAAACGTACAGTGGTGCAGAAACTTCTGGTTCTACCATCAGTCTTACCACTATTGTAGGTAGTAGGAAAGACAGCTTGACGATCTAATTCATGCAAAGATGTATCCGTTTTTCAGAGCAGACTGCTGAAACTTAATGAACTAAATTGTGTGTTGAAATTCCAAGTCCTTGCTTTCTAAAATTACTTTCCAGTGTGCTAAATCTCTGTCAGCTTCTCAAGTAGTTACCTTGAATGGGGGGATTCTGATTTATTTGCTGTGCTGACTTTGCAAGTTAAATTTTTTCAAACTTTTGAGCAGTTCGATTGCTATTCCAAACTTAAAAATAAAATAAAATTTTAAAATCTATTTTAAAAATCCTGTTGAGCCACCACACTTTTCAGAGAGCAGCTTGAATGTCTTTTGTGAACCCATAGCAGAAGCGAGGCAGAGCATTTTAGAAGTTTGTACAGACTTGTGACAGCTTTTTTGTGACAACCGGTTTAACTGCACTAATTCCATTGTTAGCAAAACACTCATGTCTGAGGCAAGGAAGTGAGGTGGAGGAAATAAACGTAAGCCTCCTTTCATCTTAAAAAACTCTGTGTTCTAAATTTAGCCGTATGAACACAGTATCCATAAGTTTGTTGTATATTTTGTACTAACTGTGTAAATGAGTCAGAAGACGTGTTTCCAACTGTAGTAGCAATGCTTTTTTCATAGTATGTCACTGATTTTAGTACAGCTGTTCTTTCCTTAAATGGCTGTTTAAGGATACAATCTATCAAGGCTTGGGGTTAAGTGTCAGGATTTTAAGATCAGTGTGTAAATCTGAAATATTTAAAGACAATACTTCTTCATTACCTATCAAAAATAACATTTCAAATATTGTCACATTTAAATGCCTTCTAAAATAAAATAATACATTGCCTAAACGAATTTATTTTAGCCTGCCACGTTATTTTGAACCACGTGAAACTGTTATCCAGGTCCATCCATCCATTTATTTATTTTTGAGGAGGAACTTCATTTAAATGAATACTTGCCATTACTTTCAAAACGATTGCATCAACCATCAACTTTAGTATTTCAGATACAGTTCATATTTTTCTTTATAATGTAAATAGTTGTTCTGTTTTGTTTTCTTGCCAGTTTTTTTTTCCTTCCTGTTTTAATTTTCCTGTCACTGACGTCCTTCTGTCACTTCTTACTCTTGCAGATATTTAGGCTCTCTGAAAATATGTAAATGTTTACATGTGTATTTCTTTATAATGCTTTTATTTAGTATCTGGAAGCCAAACTTCTAATGTTTAGGCTCTAAACCTATTGCATAGTCTTGCTTTATTATTACTTTCAATATTTAATCATTAAAATATTACCTGTAGGTTTAACTTCACGTGCACTAGAATTTTTTATCATCAAATTTGATAGTTAGGTTTTTGCTATTGGAGATTTCTGCAAACCAGCCACTGAGCGTGGAAGTTTGGTTTTCTTCCCCCCCCCCCCCCCATAATACAATTTTTTATGAACACATTCTTTTTTTGTAAGTGCCTCATTTAGTGTACTTTGACTCTTAATTTATTTTCAAACATTGTGATTTAAAGTGTCCTGTCATGCTCAGTAAAACATATTGCAAAGTCAATGTTAAATAAAGAACTAAAGTATGCAGCACATTAAAAAATGGATGTACATTTTTAGATTAAAAACTTTATAAATGCCTTGTGATATAGTATAATCAAGAAAAAGATGCATGTAGAGCTTCTGTTTGCTTAAGCAAACAGGAATAAATATATAGTGTTATGTTACGTCACAAATTACAGGTGTCACATAATATATAGTCTTTTTATTCTGCTTATGATTTCAATGACTAACTACATGTTCATCACCATATTTCTCTTCTCCATGAAACGCAAAATTCTGTTTACAGATGGACCATGAGTCAGAGAATGTCTGACTGTGCCCAGGATTCCGGGTGGCAGAATGTGACTGGAACTGAGAGTCTCTCAAGTCATCTTTTAAATTTAATAAATAAATAAATGAATAGATCCTTTCTTCGCTAAATGGTATTGACTAATGAACATTCCGGATCCTCCGCACTGTCCGGTGTCAGTTCAGTGTGGGTGATAAGTGCTGCAGGCAATTGGAGGAAGTTCAACTGCTAGTGGGAAATTAACGGAGGTCTCCCAGTTACACGGCTCTCTTCTGAAATAGTCAGGTATATCTAGGCGTACCTGAGGGAACCACTGCTGCGTTTTCCTAAAAATTCTTCATTGAAATTCATTTCGCAGCCTCTCCGGTTAATCAGACTTAGTGTTTTATCTAGTTTTCTATTTGTGACATTTCAGCAGCTGATAGCATTGAGTATTTGCATTTGCAGGCTTATGTTTTCCTGTTTTCTTTTGGCTGAATGAGCCAGTTCCTTCAAATTCTTTGGATATTTAGTGCCCTGTTTATTTTGCAATCTACAGGCATTTTCTAAACTGCTAGTGTAGAATACAGATTGGACGTGTTACTTTGATTTTTGTCATCACCATCACTGAATTATGTGGACTACTCCTGGTTTAATACACCTCACCTTTTAAAACATAGCAGTGTGACAGTTTTCTTGTGGCTTTTGTCTTTTGTTTGTTTGTTTGTTTTATTACAGCATTATATTGCTGTTAAGTGTGGTCAGCTTCTGGTTAAGTTTCATTCCCGAATCCTTCTCTGCAATGCTGCAACCTAGCTGATTATTTTCTTTCTATTAATGGTACTTTGGATACATTTTTTTAATTTTAATTTGTTCTTAACTGAATTTCCTTTCATTGGGTTTTAGGGGGTTTTTTTGTTGTTTTTCCTGATTTCCTTCCTCTTTTGGTTGGGCATATCCTCTGTCTTATCTTTCTGTGCCTCTTGTATTTCCTGACTTAATCACTGTTCTTCTTTGTAAATATTCTGGCCCTGCAATCAAAGGTTGAGGTGTCTGTTTTTGCAGTTGGGTAGTTGTAGCTGCAGTTCGGTGTAGGACGTCATAGTCCCATTCCCCTCTCTCGGTTCTTGGTGGACAGCTCAGGGGCTTCACTGTGATGCTGCCCGTTTCATGCCTGCTGCAGCCTTGCTGTTTCTATATTCCACCTCTTCGATCAAGATTGTTTCTCTTCATCATTGATCAGCCTTATTTGAATAATGATAGATGCGTTAGTATCCAGGATATCTTCTCATTTGTTGTCATGTTTCGTTATGAAACATGTACTTGGAATAACTCCTACAGGTTTGCATCCTAAATGCATGTTTCTTTCTTTCTGTTGTGTATGGCTTCTCTTGCGTACTTTTATGACTGTAATGGTTATAACTTCAAAAGTTGCCACTTTATGGAAACACTATCATATAATTGGAAGTTGGGAACTGAGGAAGTTGGTTTTATTATTTTGTGCCTGAAGAATTTGTAAGCATAAGCTTAGCTGGCACACAAACCAAGTTTGGTTGCTGCCTGGTTGTCTGCTAGGAAAAATGCCTTCTGCAAAGGTTACGTTTTCCTTGTCTTAGAAACAAGTTTATCCTTTTGCTAATTCTGTGTTTCCACAAATGTTTGAGATGGGTAGTGTAGAAAAGTGAGAGACTTGACTTTTCTTGGACAATAATTAGCTCAGCAATATTTTTCAAACAGAAGATGTGTCTTCTGAAATTACTGTGGAATGTTGGTTTTTTGCTAATTATAACTTAATTGCTGGAATGCAGTGGGATGTCATTCACCTATGTGAATTCCTTTTCTTCATCTTTATGTAAAAAGCTGTATTTATAGACTTTTTTCCTCTGGTTATATGTAGGACCGATGTTTCTTTCTTGTGCATGTAGAATGAGTGCGAGAGGATGCATGATTGTCTTTGTGAACAGACTGGCACTGACTTACTCAGCTTGCATTTTCATGAGAGATATAGCATGAATACTTTTATTTGCTTGTTCAACACTGGCTGAATAATTTCTTAACACTGTCTTTCTAAAGATGCAGTAATCGTTTCTGAACACAAATGAATTTTTGTGTATTTTTGAAGTATCTAACATAAACGGTTTCTTATGAAGCTTATGTTGTTTGCTCCTTAGTAACAAATTAACAAAATTTTCAAATATGTAACTAATATTATACAGTGCCTTGAAAAACTGTATGAAATGAGACTTAGTATTTTGTAAACTCAAACTGAGACTGCACCTTTAAAGTAAAGATTTATTAAGAACTTTTATTAATGCTCTTATACAGCTATGATAGTAAAACATCAACAGCTTGCGTTGCCAATTGCTGATTTTTTTTCTTTTAATAATATGCTGCATGTAGACAAAGATGACCTGTCCCCAACTGCTGAGGTTTGGGATGTAGACCAGGGACTAATAAGTAAACTGAAGGAACAGTACAAGAAGGAACGAAAGGGGAAGAAAGGGGTGAAGAGTAAGTGCAGATTCTGAATCTTGTAATGCAACGCTTTTTTGCCTATCTATATAGAAGATATTTTTTCTCACAAGTTCTGTTTTTGTGGTTTTGTTTGTTTGTTGTTTTTTGTTGTTTTTTTTTTTTCATTAAGCATCATTTTCTCTAACGGGGGCAACCAACTTTAACTTTCTACCTGCTGAATGTGAATATGTCAAAACCTTTGACAGCCATGTAGGTGTATACGTTTTGAAAACACAAATGTTTAAGGTTAAATGGGTAAAGAGAGCTAAATGCTTCGAAATGTGAGTGTAAAAATAATGAACAACTTGTATTTTGAGGATATTCCTACTCTGAGAAGTTTTCTGAAAGACTTAGTCTACTTCTTGAAGTTTAATGCTGTGGTACTGTTGAGAGGGTGGTGGTTTACATTTTTTAACATGAGCCTGAATCAGTCTATAGTTGCTATTTATGGATTTGTAATTATTTTTACAGTCTAAGGCAATGAGAATTTTTTAAATGCCTGTAATGTAAATACGAATTTTTTGTGGCTTTGTTTAGGATATCATCTTTATTTTATGGTACCTTCCACTTTTCTGTGCAGTTACCACATTTTGGTTGACACCTCTTTACTCTCTAAGTTTTTAGACCAGTTCACCTATTTGAACTATGTAAGTTAAATCAAACTTCAATATTGAAGTACCTGGTAAAAGTGCTTTTCTAGCTTATGCCATCAACTATTCAAAGCTCTTAGTGGACGAAATATTATTAAATCACTGTCACTCTAGAGAAAGTTCCTTGATTGCAGTGTTTTTATTTTGAAAGTATGTTATAGCAGTTTCTGGCAATGTTTATTAAGGAATATTTTTTTCCCCCCGATTTGAAAAATTGTGTGAGCATGTACTAACTAAATTAAGTGATAATTAAAATATAATGTGTCATAAAGAATTCTGTAATTATTAAGTTTTGAATTTACTTCATAACATCTAACAAAATTCATTTAACGCATGTTGATTATTTTTTCAGCAGTTTTGCATGACTTGCACATACACACACACACACATAAAATATTAAAGCTTTGAAGTAAAGATTTTTATAAAGTCTTTGGCTTGATTAGAACTTACAGTAGTAATCTGGATGCTAATGGGTATTCTCATTTAAAGTGTAAATCAGCAGCTGACACCAAATTCACATGAAGTATTTTGTAGGGTTAGAAAGCTTTAATTTAGTTTGTAATACTAAAATGGCCTACTTTTATTTGAAATTTTCTTATTAAACTTCACATTTTAGCCTTTTGGAAGTACAGTGGCTGAAAACTAACAACAAATGTTTTGAATTCTGGGGAAAAAAGGAAGTATTTAGGGGATTTTTATATTTGCCTCAGAAATTATGCCTTTAGGTCTTTGCACACAGAAAGTTCTTGAAACCATACTTTTGTTTTGACTCTGATCTTTTCACGCCCACCACACCACTTAGTTTCTACTTCTGGCTTGTGCAAGCTAAGCAGCTGTACAACAGGGACAAGTGGTGTTGTTCTAGGATTATAAATTGTATGAAAAGCTTTTCTCAGGCCTCCAAATTTGTTTTAGTGACATTATTTTGGCTTGTCTGGAAAGAATTTATCTTTCCTGCACTTGTTGCTTCCTTGGCTGCTATGCAATCAAGAATTTCTATCATATATTTGTTTTTCCATCTGTAAATCTTAAAAAAAAGAGATGCGTAATTTCACCCACCAAAAATAACTACTGTGTCTAAAATTGGCATTTTTATGATCTGTGTTGCAGATTTAATTGGTTGTGGCCATCATTTAAAATAAATAGTAATTATTTTTTCTGAAATGTCCTGTTGCAAAATTTAAAACTTTGCAACATTATTATCAAAACTTGCCTTCCTGTCCACTTCTGTGCATTTGCTGCAAACAGTATAACATTAAATTTTGTACCATGAATGGAGTGACACGTTTACCGATATTATTATTTGACGTATATAGTTTTTCAACAATGTGTTTTCCACTATCAAAACTTAAAGGAGTGTTTTCTTCATCTAAAGTAGTTTTGAAGCCTGCTTACAGAATATTCAGGAGACAACTGTGTGTCACAATACTGTGAGGTTACGTAAGTCCCTGTTAGCATTTTGGATTTTAAGTTTAAATTCTCCTTTGGGAAACCCTGAGCTTATATAGATAGTCTCACAGGGTGGTTTGTGGAGTTTTGCCCTTGTATCTTGTTCATGATTGTAGTTTCTGATTAAAAATTTGCCTCTAAATCACTGAGCTAATTGAATAAGATACACCCGCCCTCCTCCCCACCCCCCCCCCGTAAAGGTATGTATTTAAGGTCAGGCAGGCTCATTTAAATTCTGTTTATTTGACTCATACACCTTTTTCTCAACCTTTCTAACATTCTGAGACTGAAAATACAGGGTGTTTCAAAAAGGCGGACCCAGTTTCAAAGGAGTATATTTCAGGATGGCAACATGTTACAATTGCATAAAAGTTTACAAACTGTTTAATGTGTTATGAAGCAGTAATCATTTGAAACTCTGTGTCCCGCCGTTTCCAGCAGTAGCAGTTTCATTCATGGGCACTTTGTGGTTGCGCAGTGATTTCAAATTGTGTCCATCTTTTTGGAACAGCCTGTATACTGATTTGAGATTTGGCCCATCATTTTGAAACACCCTGTAATGCTCAGGGCCTTCTTTATTCCTGCTTCTCATGTCTGATCATTTGTGAACTTCATTCTGAATAGTCATCTCTTACTTTGCTCCTCAGTGTATTGTCAGACTTTTATCAGAATTCATTTTGAGCAATATCAGAATTTATCTGCATGGCAGTATATATCATCATAAAGATCAAATAAACGTGCATCAACTGTCACCTCTTGCAACACTTGGAGGACAGCATAATAGGGCAGATATTCTAACAGGTTCTTTTGTTGGATATGCGTCTGGTAGCTACCATAATCTGTATTTAAACTCTTGTCTTCATAACAGGGTCTTGGTAGCCCTGCCCAGGTATGATAATGTTCATTCCAAATGTACAGATAAATAAGTGAACAGAAGTAGGTATTATACTACTAGTACTTCTGTAGTCTGCATTCATGTGTTTTCTATTTGGTGAAACACCTTAATTTAGGTCATCTTCTGTAAGCATGTATGTTTTCATAATGTAATACTTCTTTGTTGTGTTTTGATTTTTTTTTTTCTCCCTGTCATGATAGTTACCATGTTATGTGGAAATACTACTTCCTTATGAAAGGATCTATTAAAAACAAACAAACCGACCCAACAAACAAACAACACCACCAGAAATCACCTACAACCTATTCTGGACTTCCTTGTAATAAATAGATAAGGAGGTTTGATTTCTACAAAACTAGGCTTACCTTTTACAGTAGTATGCTGAATTTAAGGCCAGTTTCTTGCCCAAATTTGATAAGGTCAGTTTTGGCAGATGAATCAGGGGACAACTGTTTTTCATACGTAGTCTGTCACGTTTTCAGGACATAATACCATCAGGTGAGCTTAATGTGTTCTCAGCAATTTTTAAAATTAGTTATCACGTCTTTAGTTGTATGTGTGTATCACTGTTAAAATGACAATACTTTTACTGATTTTCATTAGTTTTCTTGAAACTTTCCTCATTTTTGCTTTCCTGCTCTTTTCTCTGGTTGTTCTGTATTTATGAAACTGTTTGTCCCATTCACTTTGCTAGCCTTGATTTCTGGAAATACAGGGTAAGAGCTGATAGGCATGAAAACAGATTTGGGTTTTACCATCTTCATTGCTATTACCTGTGGTATAGGAGGATCCTTATGTTATATTCAGGCTGGGGCTATTATCTCTTGGAGCTAATAGAAATCTGCTTGAGGCTTCTCAGACTACAACTTTTCATCACTGAATATTCAATTACCTTTTTCATTTTTGATCTCTGAAGGAGGATCCACCAAGATGGGATTATAGGTGCTTTGCTTTTGTTCATAACAGGTTCCTATTTACTAGATTTTATTTTTATCCTAGTCTTGAAGATAAAACACAGCATCCAGTTCATGCCTTGAACATAGCTGCTTATACAGAGACAGCACATTCTTATCCTTAAAGATCTCTTTGTAACATGTAAAATACTTCAATAATTATGTGAAGGTACACTTACTTGAAAGCAGAAATCTGCAGTCTTCTGTGGTGGTGGCATAGTCTTGAATATTGATATTTTTAGCATGAAATACAGAGAGGTTTTTGGGAACAGAAGCTGTTATTTTGTAAACTTGAGAATGAAGCTTCTCTCTGTTGAATGAAGCTTCTTCTCTTGTTTGGTGGATTGAGGCTGTTCTGAAGTTAGTCTGAAAGATGAGAAGTGACTAAACATACTGAAAAACACTTAAAGGCAAGGCCAACAGTCCTCTAATCAGTGATGTGCTAAATGACCGTCTGGTTCAAAGTAGCAGAGCAGGAGAGCTGCATCTAGTTACTGAGTGTGCTCTGAGACAGACTTCTTATGCCTGTGTGTTTGGTGTGAAAGCACCTCCAAAAGGTGCTTTCAGTTTGGATATGAGTAAGTTTCTAAGCCATTTTTGGCATTTTGCATCCATGTGTTGAACAGTTCATGCTTATCGACATAGAAAAGACAAATGAGTTTTCTTCTGGAAAGCAAAGGGTGTATTAAAGTAGACAGTTTAAGGTACCATGTAATTTCTGATTACTCTATGATATCTTCAAGAATGTATCTGCTGCTGGTCACCTGAGGTGGCTGGCTGACTGCCAACTAGAATAAAGACAAAAGCAGGCTTTGTGGTCTGTGTGTTAGAGACCTGGCCGTTTAAGAATGACTTTTTAATATGAGATCTCACCTGCTGACTGCAATTAAATATTGTACCTTTGAAATGAAATCCTGTCTGTCTAGTGGCTATTAGGAAAAAAGCGTTGATGCAAAAGAGATTCCTCATTTTTTTAGATTTTACACTCACTTCATTAACTGAGATCAGAGTTTTCTAGACTCACTTCTACCTGAGACTGGAATGGCATTTAACCATTCAAGAAAAAATATAGTGTGTACCTTTTACTTTTTTGAGAACGAAGACTTTGGTTTAGGTTTGATTTCCTTTTTAGTAAAAGTGGTACATGTCACCTCAGAATATTGGAAATTGTTTCCTAATGCTTACTTTCCTAAGAAGTGGACATATTTGAAAATTATTTAAGCTCTAATATGTCCTTTTAAAGATAGTAAGCACTTTGTTTTTGAACTTGCTAAAATATATAGTTTTTGGCAGCAGGGTGGTGGATTTTTTTAATTTTAAATGTTCTACAGTAGGACTAACTGCAGTCCCAGGAAGGAATCTTTTATCGATTAAAATCCAGTTATGTCTTGAATCATTGCGGACTGTTTTCTTTAACGGGATTCTGTCACTGAAATTTCACTTTATGATTGAAGTTCGACTTTTTGACATGCAAGCTATAAGCAAGAATGAATTTATTAATAAAAAAATAAATTATAACATACTAGTCTTATTTGCTAGTATTTGCATCATGAATTTAGTGCACATACAATTCAGTGTGCTTTGTTTCTAGAGGCATGCTTGTACAATAAGGATAACATACGTCTGCAGTTTCAGAGAGTGGTGGAATAATTCTTGCTCTTGTGTTTAATAAACACTTTATACTGTTTAAATACCATTCAAAAGCAAGGAAAGTTAATTGTTTGTTGCACCCCCATTATGAGCTGTCTGTACTTTTCCCCTCATTTTTAAGCTTATTTTTTATTTGCACTTTGTCTTTCAGTGTTAAATTGTTTAGTATAGTTAAAGTTGTGTTATATTATTAGCAAATGTTTAATTCATTTGTATTTTAATAATTAATGTTGTTTTGATGTTTGCCTTGACTTCTCAGTAGAGCTGTAAGATGATTTTTTTTCTCTCCTACAGGAAATTGTAGAATAGATCTACAGAACACAAAGGAATTATTATTTGATTTAGTGAATTAAAACTGTTACTTGTAGTTTTCAGATTTGATGTATTAACTCATTCTTTTAATTTCCAAAAGATCATTTTTTATTAATCTACAAAGACAAAAGCAAAGCAATGTATTTCTTTGAAGGAGGTCCCATCGATAGTATTCTTGTTTAATTAGTTTAATGGATTTTTAGACTTCAATCAAGTCAAGCGGTAGCAATCAAATGAATCTTTGCTGCTGACGTTAATTTACAGGAGTCAACAGGACAAAACTTCACGACATGATAGCTGATCTGGGCGATGATGAGATACCCCACATCCCTTCAGGAATCATTAATCAATCTAGGTCACCCTCTTCTAGAATGACTGATCATGAAGGTGCAAGAGCAGAGGAAGGTACAAAAAATTCAGCTACTTATTATATACCAGGAGTTTTCTTTTACAAAGCACACGCTGTAATTTGTTGTCCCCTCTATAAAGTATAATGCAATTGCAGATTGCCACATTTATTATTTTATTTGCAGTTCTTCCCAAATTATTTCGTGAGAATATGGCTTGAGTTTCTGTGGCTTATCATAACTCACCATTATTTCATAAGTATTTCTTAAACAACTTTATTTACAGCAGTGTGTTCTGAAATTATTCACTCTAAAATCCCCATTTGCAGACCCCACCTGTCAGCAAAACCTTTTACAAATAGGGTGTTATTGATTGAGGGGGGAAAAAGGTGAGTATTAACACTTGATACACAGTTTGCATTTTAAAGTGAAAGTTAAAAGTGGGTATTTAAGTTACAAGACTAATTTGTCTCTTTTCCTCAAGTTTGATGTTCTCTTCTTTGAAATTCTCTTGGTCTGTATACACAAATGTACAAACACACTATTTCTTTGCAAAGTATTGATTTCAATTTCAGGATTATCTTAGACAGTGGAAGTTAGTTGCAAACTATTATCTAAAGAGTCTAAGGTCTTGTATTCAGCTTTAAGCTTTTTGTTTTAAATAAATTATTTTCCTTGTGTTAACTTTGAGATTAGAATATCATTATGTAAATTCCTCTACTCAGAACATATTTATTCAAAATACTCAGCTGAATTCAGATTTGGCTCCTTTGTATCATCTTTGAGCCATAAGACTGGGCGTGCTATCAACTATACTAGAAGTGGAAAGAGTTTGTGGTATTACTGATCCTGATGATCTGTTGGTTCTCCTGTTCTTTCATCACTGCCCCCACAATGCCTGTTCCCAGGAAGCAGGAAAATGGAAATTTTGCAGGAGGAGTTGTTGCTTTCCCGAACTATTGTTCTACAAAAGTGTTTGTCTTCCCACCTTTACTTTTCCTGCCTTCCTTTTCATCTTCATTTTATTTACAATTTAGAGATGAACCAGTATCAAGTTTACCTGTGGAGTGCAATTGAAAAACCTACTGCTGAAGATCCACTTGGTAACACTTGTGGACATACATTTAGTTTGTATTTAGGTTTAGTATTTATATGCTTTAGGCTGATTTTTAGCCTTTTTAAGGTGTTAAGGGCATGTGACCCTACAGCTACAGGTCCCTCAGTTTGCCTTAGGGTATTTTTCTTAGGCCATATGTGTTAAGCTCATACAGCTGTTGTTTCTTTTAGAGACTTTACATGAAAAATTATATTGGACAAATAAATCTTTTTGAAGAAATAGATGCTAGATTTGAATTTGATATGGACTGATTTTTATTGCCTGGTTCCTGTAGCACAAACATTGTGCTCCACTTCAAGTAAAGATGGGTCACACTATTTTCAAATAAACTGTATTTCAGGATTATATTTTCATGCTATTTAATGTATTAATATGTTTTCAGCTTACCAGTGTATTTTGGGCTTTATTCACTAGGAGCAGTAATATGAATATCTCTACCATCATATGTGCTAATTGTGGTTTCTGCATAACTTTTAAACTTGAATATTCGAGTGTAAATTTTGCTGTTGGATCAGAAAGTCTTTCCTGAATGCTATGTGGCTTTTTGAGCTTTCGTCTGTACCATATGGTGCAAAGCTGCAAAAAACCAAGCTTAGTGGTGTCTTCTAGGTCTCTCTTTTGGTAACGATGCCAAATACTTCATTATCATAAAATGCAGATTTTGCTCAATTTTTTGTTCAGCTGTGTTTTAAAAGCTATGTTTTTTGCAGACACCCTGACCTATGCTGATGAATGTTACCAAGCCATGTCACTGTATGTAAGGTTTATGCTACACTCTGAAATGTTACAGTTCTGAGATAGTGGTTGGTAATTTTGTTTTCGTATAGAGAACAAAGTGTGGTTTAACTCACTTTTTACTTTTTTTCTTGAGGGGAGGAGGAGTTCCAGAGAGGAAAGTAAACTATGGTGCTAATGAGCTGGGAATACATCCTTTATACATCTGACAGTGTGGGGTTTGGCTTGGTGGTTGGTTTGTTTTTTTTTCACTCAAGTTCCTGGTTAAATATGATGAGAAAATTGTTATGCTATTATTAAACTTTATAGTTTTGGCCATAAAAATGTGGGGTTTCCATTCCACCATATTGCATGACTTTCAGAAACAAAATCAACTGCAGTACAATGCTCGATTCGATGTATTGTACAGAGAATTATTACTTTCGTGGGTTGTTTTTCTTTTTTAAGCTCTATAGGTTGTGGGGGTGTCAATCTACAGATTGACAAAAAAAATAGCAGTAAGCTAATTGCTTGGGTGTTAACTGCTGCTTTTGGTGTACCATGTATTGCCTTTCTGGAAAACAAGATTAAGATGTCCCAGTCGTAGAGCAGGCAACAACAGCATATATGAACATACTTATCTGATTAGAGATTTAAGCAGTTTCAGTCTGTAAAAATATTGCTGCTTGATTTTTGACTTATGTATGATGTCAAGCACTTGAGGGTAAGAAGTGCTGGTTAGGATTGGCCAAGCAAATATTTAATCATTGTATTTTTTTCACATAGTTTCACCTGCAAAGAAGCTTGTACTATCACTTCCATTTTTATTTGATAGTTATCAATTGCAAACTCAGTTAAACATATATATTATGGTATGAGGATAATATTTTACTCTGTGTGTGTTAGAAAAATACTTGGTTTTTTTTTTAAAGATGAAAAGCATTCAACAAGGTAATTTATTTAACTTTATAATTTGCAGATACCTATTGATGCGTTGTTTTCGTTAAGCAGGGTTGTCTTTATTTTTAGTAGCTATATCATTATGCATCTTTCATTGTGTTGCTTTTCAGGCTTTTCTTTTTAGAAAAACAGCTTGCAACCATTTTCTAAACTTATTTGAATAGGTGTCATTTTAAAATAATAAAATGTGCAAATAAATTAAAATATACAACATATTATACTTACCAGCAACGTTAGTATTGAGAAATATGCTTCTAAATTTTGGATAGCATTAATTGGAAGCTTTTAATAAAGACATATTCATCTCTAATGCAAATAAAACTTGATAAATTTATAATTTAGACTCCTAGTGTAAAGCGTATGACAGTCTGCTAAGGACAGATGATATTAATTTTGCAAAGAATTAGTGTGACAAGTTCAGGGGCTTATTTTAAACATTGTCAGCCTGTCTTAAAGATCAGATAGGAGTCACAGCATCACAACAGGGATGGAAAGTGTCCTCAAATTTAAAATGAGCATTTTGCCTCCTTTCCTCAGTGATCAGCAGCTTGTATAGTGGCCTCTGTAGTGACTTGGGAGGTTTTGCTTGTAAATAGATAGATGGATTTGGGAGGCCGGGACCTTGTCAAAAGAGTAGAGGCGAGCCAGTTTTGGAAACTCCCAATGTAAGGATTGCAGTATTTCAGTGGGAGATAGAAAGAGGAAGAGGGGAAAAAATAAGCAAGCAAACAACAAAAAAAACAACCCCACACAACACGTGCATGCACAAAACCAACCAAACATTGATGGCAACAACAACAAAACCCCTAAAAAGCCCTCTGTTTTTTCTGTGGTCCTTATTTTTTTTTCCCCTCCCACTCTTTTTCTGTTAGAAAAGAGCCAGGAAAAACTTGGTCTCTGAAGTAATTGAGTGGCTAGTTGCTGTTCGTTTGAGGATTTAATAATTTAGGTTTGCCCAGAGAATGTTTGCGATGTTATTTCTTGCTTCATATAAAGTATTGTTTGTATCTCCTTTTATACTCAGCTCAGACACTTTCACTAAGAAATCAATCTGTAGAAATTTTGATCTCATCTAATAAGCGCACATGACTAGATACCCCCTCACACCTCCCAAAAAAGCCCAGAAACCAATAATATGGGAAATAGATGGGAATATGGAAAATAATTAAGTGTTTTCTAAGAATATGCCTTTTACTGAAATATGAGTGGTTTGGAATAGACTGTCAAATTGAGGGGTTTAGTAAAATACTAACAGAAATGAAAAACTTATTCATCTAAAGGCATGGTAAGCTATTTTTGGGTTTTGATTTAATGTAGTATTCTGATGAGTCAAGACCTGTATATGCTTTGAGAATCTTTTAAGAAGAGGTGATTGTGCATAGCAGTAGTAGGAACAGCAGTCTTCATTCTTACATAGATTATCTTTTTAGATTCTCACATACAGTTGTGTTGTCTGTGCTGATAAGGTTACATTTTTCAATACTGCAGTAGCTCTCAAGCAGTAGAAACTTGTTTTAGTCTTGAGAAGTGAGTTTTGATGTGGTTTGACTGGCTTCTCTTTGTGTAGCTGTAGCAATGGTACTAGGCATCTATTATAACTTTACACCTGGTCTTAATTACTTTTCTTCAGCTGGAGTAGAACATAACTAGGTTACCATTCAGATAGTGGTGATAATAATAAATGTGCTTGTTCAAAACACGAATGTGTTGAGTATTGGTCGGCTCGTTCGGAACTATTTTTGTAAGACAAAATAAAACAGAATATGGGTGGTTTTGAGATCTGGAAGCTTTATTTTCTCTGAGTTTCAAGGTTTTTTCTGAGAGGATTAGAAACAAGGGGTGACATTAAAGTGAGACCATGACACTCTATTCCAAATCAGTGAAATCTGAAAGTCAAGCAAGTTTAGTTTTTAAAGATGTCAGATATGGTTTAATGTATGTTGCACATTTGCACTTAGCTAAAGTTTAAGTACTCTACCTAACAAGTGTCCAAATTTTTGCACAGAAAGGAACACTGATAAATAAAAGCAGCTTCTAAAATATGCTGAAGTATTACAGTGTTTAAACCTTTATTCCTATTCCTTCCTGCTAAATTGGTATTTGTGAGTAGAAGCATAGATACAGAATTGTTGTAGAGTGTGAAGAAAATGGGTGAATATTTGAAACTTTATTATTCAGGAAGAATAGTTATATATAATTCATATTTATTATAAATTATAATTAATAGCAATATTAAATTTTAATTTGGGGCAGGCACAGCTAGCTAAGATAAACATCAATTGAGTGTATTTTAAATTAGAATCCAAAATCATGCTTGGAAAATAAGAGAGGAATTAATGCATAACAGATGTTTTAATTTTTTTAATAATCTGAAAAATCAAAGTAGAAGAGATGTTTTGCAGGGGGACTTTACCCTGAGAGATAAAAATAACTTACACATGCAAGTAGAGATATTTGACTAGTATAAACCACAGAGACTTATTTGCAAATGGTTAGAAGGCAAATGACATGGTGTAGCGAGTGAAATATCTAGCTGAAAACTTGGATACACTTGATGCTGTGATGTAAAGAAATGTTAGTCAAGTCACTTGTCAGTAGTATTGAACACCTCTGTAAAGTAAGTTGAAATCAAATGACGAATCATGAAAAAAGTTTTGTAATTAATATGTGTGTGTGTTTGCACGTGTGTGTGTCATCATGCTCTGTTTTAGTTGGGGCAGTATGTAGAGTGTACAAGTTCAGTTTTAAACTCTGCTTTGCTTTTAAGTGATGAATAATGCAGTTTTTCATCAGTTTGAATTATTACATTGAGACTTAAAGAAACTGTTTTGTTCTTTGTAGCTGAGCCAATAACCTTTCCACCTGGAGGAGGCAAGTCATTTATTATGGGTTCTGATGATGTGTTGTTAAGTGTACTGGGCCTTGGAGACCTTGCAGACTTGACAGTAACAAATGATGCAGACTATAGTTATGATGTAAGTGCAATTTTATTTTAAACTTCTTTATACAGTTTAATTTAATCAATAGTAGTTGGGTCCCTTCTCCCCCACCCTGAACATTATAGATGCAGAGAACAGAGGTTTCATTAGCAAAAACTATTACTTGGGAGGAGGAGGCAGCACCTTGTGAATGGGCTGAGGTGGGTAATCAGAGTTTACTGAGATGACTTGTTTGTTTTCTGTTTAGATAACTTAATTCAGATTTTGTCACTGGAGAACTGTGTTATGACATAAAATACAGATTGACATCTTAACATGAATTTGTTTGATCAAAAATGGCAATGCTACACTTATATGGAGTGTTGAGAAGACATGGCAAAAACCACAAATATTGATGTTAACTTCTTTCTTTGCTTTCTGTGGGTTTATGTAGTGTTAACAGCATAGACTGTATATAGTAGTATTTTTCAGGTGTAAGCTTTTAGAGTATGTTTTTATCGCAGTCCAGAGTATTCTGAGATTACTTTGACTGTATTCATTAAGCTACTACCAATAGTTTTATAGGAGTTTTTTGTTGTCTAGTAACATTTGATGGCTGGTTAGGGAAGTGTTCAGGTAAGTCCTAGGTATTGTATTTAAAGTGTCTTATGTTTGGGGGTTGTAGTGTTTTTTTGGGTTTTTTAAAAATTGTTGTTGGTAAGGTACCTCTCTTTCTGTAACTTTTCAAGGTTAGATACATGGTGTTTGTATTTGCAACCATTACTGGGGATTTTATTAAAATCTTATATTCTCCAAAGTGAAGAAATAAGTTGATAATAGCTATTTACACAGTCTGAAAATACTTGTGTGTGACTACACACCTTTTTTCTTTTAATCATATTTATCTTTCAGTGTTTAAGACTGGGAGGATTCTTAATTACTGTAATGAAGTAAGAGCTAATATTTCCATTTCTCCATTATAGGAGAGTGTTATGTTACACAGTTCCATTTCCTGAATAACAAATGAAAATGTTAATGATCCATCCTGGATCTTACTGGACTGTATGAAAATAAATGAAAGAGATTTTTAAAATATTTTGAGTACTTTTAAAATTTTAATAATAAATTGTCCTGCTTACAATAAAGATTCATCTTCAGGTTGCCCACTTCATTTCAAATGACATAGCACTTCTGGGAGATCGGATAACTTAATATCAGAATTCGGTTTCAGGTCTTCACATCTTAACTTTCTCAGGATTTTGCCTTCTATCTAGCTAGATCTGTTGTGTAATCACATGTAAGATGTGTCTGACTGGAGGGTCATGTACAATTGTTTAGAAAATTACTTTTTTTTTTTGGTAAAGTTTCAGTGAAATGTATGAACAAGGGGACTTCAAAGAGAAGTTTTTCAGAAGCTTCAATTGTAAATGCTTTAAGGCAGCTTAAATTTGTAACATTCAGAACTGGATGTTCCGACCCACTACTCCTAACTAATAGTAATTTCCCCTGGGAATTGTGAAGTTAAATAGTCTGGGGGGTTGTTTTGCATAGTGCTGTATTTACTTGGTTGAATAACTTCTAAATGCTCCTGTCTGTATCTCCATCAAAGAGTTAAGAGAAGTTTGGCTTAATGGTATTTATTTTAAAGCATTTTAGAATCTCAAATCCAGCTTCTGAACTTGTTTATTGATTGTTTTATTTTCTGTGTTATCCCAGTTTTACTGATAGTAAATATAAGGCATCAAAAACCTAAATGGTACACTTTCAGTAGTAAGGCAGCTACAGTTGTGAGATTAGATCATAAATTGTTTTTGCAGTTGCATTGCATTCTATGTCTGGCCTATTCCCGAGCTCAAAACTTCGGAGTATCAAGGTCTGGTGGGTCACACTTGCCCTTCACTAAATTTATAAAGGTAACGTGACAGCATTTGGCACTTAAGGCACATGTTCATAATCCCAGAATTTTCCGTTTCTTTTTTCTTTTAAAAACTAAAATATTTGCTAGACACCTTTCTTTCCTCTTCTGCCCACCAAAATCCCAAGTCAGCCCGTATGCTGGACAGTTAATGTATGGACTAATTAGTATGGTGACCCTTATGGTTGATCTGTAGTATTGTATTTTACATGCCTTCATTCCTGGTTGGCTATTTTTAATGCCATGAGAATGATTATCAGTCAAAATTCGTAGCATAAATTCTAATATCTCTGCAACTCCAGCATTAGCAGAATACTTTAGATCTCTATTGTAGATTATTGTTATCTGCTGTTCTCCAGTTAGCTGTCCATTGAGAATTACTGTATACATAGAAGGAACAAGAAGTTCCTGGGCTGCAATTATAGCAGTCTGGAAGAAGAGTGAGAAGAAGCATCACTAATCTTGTACTTTTTCCTAAGCATTTTTGCCTGTTTTTCACTACTGGCAGAGGCCTGTGCTGAGCCAGACATATCTTGGATCAAAATAATGCAATAATTAATAATGAAATAATAAAAGTTCTGATGCTGTAATGGCAAATCTATGCCATATGTCTTTCTTTGCTAAAGAGATTACAAGAATGTCTTTGATGTAAAAGAAGTGATGTCCCCTTCAAGAACTCCAGTAGTGTAGGGAAAGTTGGTCTGTAGAGGATGCCCTGTGAGAGAGGGACTTTCAGAAGCAAGATTTGTTTTGAGGAAAATGTCATGCTTGATTGCAACGCTGCAACTTTGCAATATGTTTTCCTCTGTTGTGAGGTACAGCTTCTTCATAAAACAGTTCATAGCCATTTTGCTTATTCCAAGGAGGAGGAGTATTTAAAGGTAAGCCAAGACACACTCAGGAGGCATTACAATGAATAATTGATACCAACTGATCAAACTGTTTCAGGAGAATCTGTGGGACTTCTGACAAACGTGACAATAACAGTTTTTATTGTGCAAAGAGTGATGCAGAATAGAACTTGGGAGTTGCCTTTACTGCCTTGGGAAACTTAAAGCAGAGAATAGAAGTGATAAGTACGCAAGTACGACATACTGCCTGAGCTAACAAGGAATTTGCAGCAGAAGGCAGTACCTCACAGATTTGTTGAAAGTTTGAGGGTGTCAGTTATTCTGTAGATGAAGATGATCTTATTGCTTCAGTGTAGTTGGATATCTAAAATTTTCTCATCGAGACTCTTCATTAGAGGCTCTTTAATTACAGTTTGGTTTGAGATGTGTGTGTGGAGAGGTTATTTCATGCTTTAGTATCTGGCTGATACATGAGACGAAAGTTTTTACTTTCTTACTGGATCATTCACCAAATAGGCATGAGAATTGATTACTATAATTGTCACTTGGTTTCCCTCCTTCCTATCTGTTATCTTTTAAAGCATATCTGAAAAATGTGTGGTGGCTTCTGACTTCTTCTGATTTGAAGTATCCAATAACACAGATGGAAACAATTTTTAAAAGGTTTTTATTTAAGAAAGGAGTCTCTGTCCTGTCATGGATCTGAAGAGACTGTTGGTTCTCCATCACGGTGTTGCTTCAGGTTAAAAATTCCGTGATAGTTCTTGATTTCTGAAGTTGTTTCCACATAACTGTGGATCTTCAGTGCAGTAAGATCATGTCTTATCTTGTACCTGTAACACAGTACTTGTAGGACATCTTCATCTCATGCTCCTTTGAACTTAGCTGAAGCCACCTCCTTTTCCAGTGAATCTCCAGATAAGAAGATGATGTTAAGCTAAATTAATGTTTAAGTAAACAACAGAACCCCAAATACTTAATATTCCCACTTCTTGCATTTTCTTCCCAATAGGTCCATGTTCTTAAAATGCTTGTGTGAGCCATTAGTAGTGCATGAATAAATAAAGCCACAACAGGGTTCCACTGGCTTTCATGTAGCAATCCCTGATGAGGGTGATATTTTGAAAAGGAGAGGATATGTGGACAGGATGGGGATAATGTTTTAAATTTCAAGAGTTTCAACGATAGCTGAAAATTTTTCTGTGTGTCAGTGAGTTAGTCCACCAGTTGTCCACAAGACTAGTTATCTGTAGTACAGTACAATCAGCTCAAGTCATGTTGTTTTCAGTATCTAGTTCTTTATATTTACCCCCAGTGTGTGTAGTTGTTCCTATGCTGAAGGAGTAATTCTGTTATCAAAACAAATACTCCCATTTCTGTTTTCTTGGATTCCACAGCTGCACTGGATGGTGTTTTTCTGCTGTAGGACTGGCTGCAAAATGGAAAGTCCTCATTTTTCAGAGCATCTAAATTTTGAAATTTCTAATCAGTCACAACAGTATCGAGGGGAAAAAAACAACAAACATTAAAACATTAGAAAACTCTGACTATAGTTATTAATTATTGATTTCTAATTCACCTGTTTGCTGGAGATGCACAGTTGGTTGGGGTAGGGAAATATGCATTTCCTTACTATGCTGCGAGGATTCTGTTGACTGCAGGGGCAAGGAGGAGCTTCCTTCCCTGATATCTTTTTTCTTTTTTTCTTCTTTTGGTGTGTTTTGTTTGTTTTGGTTTTCATGGGGTTTCTTGTTTTGGTTTGGTTTGCTTGTTTGCTTGTTGTTGTTGTTTGTGTTTGATTATTTGCTTGCCTGGTTTTTTTTTTGTTTTGTTTTGCTCAGGTGTAGTTTCATTCAGTCTGGCATGCTTGTTGTTTACAAGGCAGAATGAATAGGTTGCTGGCCTGTGTTCCCATACAGACAAAAAAAACGAAGGCAAAATGGGATTTTCATTAGGTTAAATTGAGCAAGTATTTTAAAGCACGCATTTCCCATTCTGATTGCTTCTCTATTTAGCAATTTGTTGTAGTTTATGGTTTGTATGGGGTTTTTTTCCTCCAAGTTTAGGGAGATTCTGTGGTAAAGGTTTTTTTAGGACATGTAAAGTATTTTGTGTCTCCTAATGGAGACAAAGATTTTGTTTGGGTGTTTGTGGGTGGTTTTAGGTAGGGGAACAACAACTCTTTGTTTTGGTCAACGCTGTTATTCTAAGCATCTACTATCTGGCTGTTTGCTGACAGGGGACTAGGATCAAGGGTCCAGCTGGTCCTTCTTAGTCCTGTATAGTAAAGTCTGCCAAACTTAATGAACTGTATTTTCCCATTTTTGAAACATGAGGACCACTGTATTCAATCCTGGGTTTTTTGAGTGGCTCTTCATCACAACTGTAATAGAAACCAGTGTGGTGTGGATGCGTGTCACACCCGAATAATCAAGGTCTTCTGTCTGATCTGGGACATAACAACATGTACGAAAATTAGCCATTGCTATTTCAAATGTTTAGCTTTAATTTCTCTAAGCCTCTGATCACCACAAGTACGTAAGGCAACATGAGTGAGCCAGGTGGATGAATACCTTACATAATGAGGTTTAAAAATACTGGGGGACTCTGATAGAAAAATACCTTTTATTTCTTCCTTCCCCCTACCCCCTTTTTTTTTCCTGCTTATCCACTTCAAATTCAGACAGGTGAATGCATATGCAGTTTGGGCTGAAATCTATCAAGTTTAATGCAGAACTCCAGAATTCCACTTCGTTCCCCAAAAGAAAAGATTATTCTTTTTATGAAGTTTGCATATAGTATGCAGTGTAGTGCTAAATAGCTTAAATCTCAATAAAAATATTGTGGTATTCAGTATACTCTGAAGTGGGAAGAGTGAAAACAAAATGCTTTGTTATGAAATGTGTTTGTTGGATAGTGGTACAAAAAAGAAATCCCGGTTATGTGTCTGGTATAACAAGTTCAGGTGTTTGATCTGCATTTGCCATAGTTTGCACTTAGGCCAGAAATTTGCATTGGTATATGGGAAAAGCAAATGTCTGCAAATCTGTAACTCAGAACAATAAATTTTATTGTTTGAGACTTTATTTGCTTTGATTGGATAGAATCAAATTTAGTTTGAGTGAGTAGTGATAATTCACTCCAGGGCATAGATTTGGTCCAAGAATACTTATTACAGTATATGTTACATTATGATCTGAGGTTTATTTTCAGTCCTGACAGATAATGAGGTACTAAGATTTTATAAGCTATGGGAGATTTTTAGTCTCTTAATAGTGTTGCTGAAAGTATCTTGGGATACTAAGAGATTCTGGCCTGTGGTTAAGAAACACATTTTAACAATGACTTGGTGAATAGATAGTGTGTAAGGCAGATAATAGGATTAGTTTCCATTAATTCTTAGTTTGCTAATTTTGTTCATCTAACTAAAGTCAGTTTTAAACTCTCTTTATAATTACTTGAGGGGAAGAGAAAAGTACCTGCACATGTATTTCTCTGCATGGTGGAGGCTTAGGGCAAATGGGATGTAGTCTTTTGAGAGTCTGCTCTCTACAGAATATAAATTGTATTCAGAGTTCTAAATTAGTCTCTCACAAGTCACTAGAAGAGTTTGAGGTTTTCCGGTAACTCTTCTGAGTTACTGATAATCAATATTAAGCAGCTTTAAATTTTGTATTTTAGCCTAACAGTCTATAGGTTCAGAGTATTAATTGGATGTTCACAATATAAAAATGTAAAGTTTGTATATATTGCTTCACATAGTAACTAAGTTATTGACTCACAAGTATATGTAAAACTCATTAAAAATATTTATATGTGATGTTATAGTTACGATAATTATAAATGTGTATTGAAATTTGGATTACCTATTTATGTGTACATACCTTCATGTGTAGAAGTATTTGAGAATTCTGTATGTTTCCTGTCATTTTTCAGTCAAGTTGCTCATCTGAGAACGATCACTCACTAGGCACCTGAGGCTCATTTTGGCTAAGCTTAAGCGATAAATGAGCTTTTGACAGTTGTAATCTCTTCTTTGGATGCAGACAATGTGATAAGCAATGAAAACTTTGTCTTTTTTTC
This sequence comes from Pampusana beccarii, assembly GCA_013399365.1. NCBI lineage: Eukaryota > Metazoa > Chordata > Aves > Columbiformes > Columbidae > Pampusana > Pampusana beccarii. The sequence goes on along the minus strand of VWYH01006686.1, from coordinate 407,547 downwards.
AGGGAAGAAGAATTAAAGTGTCATTGCACAAAAGGATTAAAACTAGTTTTTGAAAATCAAGGCTTCCTGTCTGTGTATTCAGCGTTATACTCCATTTCACTCTGGGACGGAAAAAACTATGACAGTAGAAAAATTTGTAGACTGCGTTGCATACTGGAGGGGGAGTTACAGATGCATATAGGCAGATCAGTAGATAATGCAAACTTAAGATTGAACATGCACTAGCTGAATCAAAAGTAGCGTGTTTTCCTAAAATACGACGAGATGTATGTTATACATAATTTTTAAACCCACAATAAAGTTACCCCTCTCTTTTTTTTTTTTTCTTTCCTAAAGCTGCCAGCTAATAAAGATGCCTTCCGGAAGACTTGGAACCCTAAGTACACGCTACGCAGTCATTTTGATGGAGTGCGGGCATTAGCTTTTCATCCTGTAGAGCCTGTGCTGGTTACAGCCTCTGAGGACCACACTCTAAAACTTTGGAATTTGCAGAAAACGGTTCCTGCCAAAAAGCAAGTATATGGGTTTTTATAAAATATCGATTATGTTTTAAATGCCTTTGAAATTGATTAAACTCTTAAAAGTTTTCAGAGTTTTCCACTAGAGATTTCATGTAGCGTAATAACTTTCCCTTTTCTTTCAGGAGTGCCTCTTTAGATGTAGAACCCATCTACACATTTAGGGCCCACATGTAAGTGTTTGACATAATTAATGCTTGATAAATGTATTGTCATTATCTGATGGATTCATAAGGCACTTCAGTGTAAAAGCCATGAATGTGTTCTGTTTTTACACTGTATCAACAAGGTCCCTTGTACTTTGTGAAAACAGGTAAATACTGAGTCCCTGTCATGAGTCACCCAGTCCATGATAACACAAGAACAACAGGAAGTGGCAAATGTGCTTAGTTGCAATGGAAAAGAGAGGTTGTACAAGATGGTAGTAAAATCACCTGAGTGATGCCTCTATCTTGGACTGTGGATTTTATATATAATACATGAAGAAGATAAACAAGGTAGACTTTATTAATTGTACCTAGTGTCTTCAGATACAGGTCTGAGAAATTAAAAATACAGATGAAATCATCAGGATAAAAAAAATGAATGCAGATTGAATGAGTGAAACATCAGGAGATCAAACAAGTGAGTAGGGAGGTTCTGAATTGTTTTTAGGGGCTTGAACAATAATAAGAGATAAGATTTCATTGCCATCATAGGCTGAAGTAGTAGATAAGGCATGGGTATTCACCAGCACATACGCCTCTCAGTGCTGGGGGAAACTTGGAAATCAGTGAAATTACTGTTGTAATCAAAACTTTTACTAATACCTGAGCAAAGTTCTGATAACTTCAGTCAGTTCTCTTCCAGTTTCAACTCAGGCTTCCTCTCCCATCTCAAGTGTGTCTACTTTGTGTGCAGAGGGTGTTTTATTACACACCATAACAAATATTCTCATTTCTGAATGTGTCTGGCCCAAGATACTGGGGAAGCTGATTGCACAAACTAGTCTGAAACAAGGAAAGATCTTTGTTGTGGCAGATGGTGACAATGAAGTAACCTGAATTAAATAACATTAGTAAAATGTGCAAGTTGAGCTGAGACTTGTAAAACTCCTGGTGATTTTTCAGCTAGCATTAACTGCTTTTTTACTGCCTGAGTTTCACATGCTGATTTTGAATTCTGCTGCCTTCTGATAAGAACACAAGACAAAAATTCACAGTCTGTGGGTAGTCACAGTAGTTTGAGTGTACTTGCCCTGTGTAACTAAAGACTACCTTGACTTCAGTAAAGCATTTGACACAGTCTCCCACAGCATCCTCACAGCTAAACTGAGGAAGTGTGGACTGGACGATCGGGTAGTGAGGTGGACTGCGAACTGGCTGAAGGAAAGAAGCCAGAGAGTTGTGGTCAATGAGACAGAGTCCAGTTGGAGGCCGGTAACTAGTGGAGTCCCTCAAGGGTCAGTACTGGGGCCAGTATTGTTCAATATATTCAATGACTTAGATGAGGGAATTGAGTGTACTATCAGCAAGTTTGCTGATGACACCGAGCTGGGAGGAGTGGCTGACACACCAGGAGGCTGTGCTGCCATCCAG